>CAUYPK010119995.1:0-21826 GCA_963574355.1 Loris lydekkerianus
GTTCCTGATCTAAGTGGAAATGATTTCAATTTCACTCCATTCGATACGATATTGGCTGTGGGTTTGCTGTAGATGGCCTCTATTAGTTTAAGAAATGTCCCTTCTATACCAATTTTCTTAAGTGTTCTGATCATGAAGGAATGCTGAATATTATCAAAAGCTTTTTCTGTGTCAAGTGAGAGAATCATATGGTCTTTATTTTTTAGTTTGTTTATGTGCTGAGTTACATATATAGATTTATGTACCGTATATACTCAAGTATATACGGTATATTGAACCACCCTTGAGACCCTGGGATAAATCCCAGTTGGTCATGGTGTATAATTTTTTTTGATGTGTTGTTGGATTCTGTTTGTTAGGATCTTATGGAGTATTTTAGCATCAATATTCATTGGTGAGATTGGTCTATAATTTTCTTTTCTTGTTGGGTCTTTCTCTGGTTTAGGGATCAAGGTGAAGTTTGCTTTGTAGAATGTGTTGGATAATATTCCTTCTTTTTCTATATTTTGGAAGAGGTTTAGTAATATAGGTACTCCTTCTATAAAGATTTGGTAGAATTCTGACGTAAAGACATCTGTCCTGGGCTTTTCTTTTTAGGGAGATTTTCCATAGTTGATGCTATTTCAGAATTTGATATAGGCCTGTTCAACATTTGCAGTTCGTTCTGGCTAACTCGTGGTAGGTGGCATACTCCCAAGTATTGGTTGATTTCTTTCAGATTTTCATATTTCTGAGAGTAGAGTTTCTTGTAGTATTTGTTAAGAATTGTTTGAATTTCTGAGGGGTCTGTTGTTATTTTATCATTACCATTTCTGATTGAAGAAATTCAAGATTTTACTCTTTTTTTTCCTGGTTAGGTTGGCCAAAATTTTATCTATTTTATTGATCTTTTCAAAAAAACCAACTTTTTGATTTATTGATCTGTTGTATAATTCTTTTGTTTTCAATTTCATTTAATTCTGCTCTGATTTTGGTGATTTCTTTTCTTCTGCTGGGTTTGAGGTTGGAGTGTTCTTCCTTCTCCAGTTGCTTGAGATGTCCCATTAATTTACTAACTTCCTCTCTTTCTGTTTTCTTGAGGAAGGCTTGCAGTGTGATAAATTTCCCTCTTAGGACTGCCTTTGCAGTATCCCAGAGGTTCTGGTAATTTGTGTCTTGATTGTTGTTTTGTTCCAAAAATTTGGTGATTTCCTTCTTAACCTCGTGTATAACCCATCTATCCTGCAGCATAAGGTTCTTTAGCTTCCATGTTATTGTGTGGGTATACAGATTCCTGTTGTTACTGAGTTCAACTTTTATTCCATGATGGTCTGATAAGATGCAAGGAATAATTTCTATTTTTTTTAATTTGCTGAGATTAGATTTGTGGCCTAGGATGTGGTCCATTTTGGAGTATGTTCTGTGGGCTGATGAGAAGAATGTGTATTCAGTTTTGTTGGGATGAAATGTTCTATAGATGTCTCTTAAGTCCAGATGTTGAATGGTTAATTTTAAATCTAAAATTTCTTTGCTTAGCTTCCTTTTGGAGGATTTATCTAGCACTGCTATAGGGGTGTTAAAATCTCCAACTTCTAGGGAACTGGAGGAAATCAAGTTGTTCATGTCTATTAGAGTTTCTCTTATAAATTGAGGTGCATTCTGGTTGGGTGCATAAATATTAATAATTGAAATCTCATCATATTGGGTGTTATCTTTAACAAATATGAAGTGTCCATCCTTATCCTTCCTTATTTTGGTTGTTTTGAAGCCTATTGGGTCTGCAAATAAGAATGCAATGCCTACTCTTTTCTGTTTTCCATTTGCCTGGAGTATAGATGACCATCCCTTCACCTTGAGTCTATATTTGTTTTTTAATGTAAAATGTGATTCTTCTACCAGCAGATATCCAGTATCCAGTCAGCCAACCTGTGCCTCTTTAGAGGACAATTTAAACCATTCACATTAATTGAGAGTATTGATAAACCTTTCGAGAGTTCGGTGGACATTTTTAATCCTTTTGCGACTGTGGAAATTGGAATTTGATCAAAATTTTCTGGGTGGGTTTACTTTTTTGGTGGAGGATTACGCTGGTCTTTATGGAGGATAGGTCTGAGAATATCCTGCAGAGCTGATTTAGTTATGGCAAATTTCTTCAACATATGAATGTCATTAAGTATTTAATTTCTCCATCATAAATGAAACTCTGTTTAGCTGGGTACAGGATCCTGAGTTAAAAGTTATTTTGTTTTAGGAGATTGAAAGTTGATGACCATCCTCTTTTAGCTTGAAAGGTTTCAGCAGAGAGATCTGCAGTTATTCTAATATTCTTGCCCTTGTAGGTGATGGTTTTCTTTTATCTGGCTGCTTTCAGAATTTTCTCCTTCATATTAACTTTAGTGAAATTGATTATAATGTGTCTGAGGGATGTCGTATTCGGGTTGAGTCGTGCTGGAGTTCTGAAACTGTCTGCTATCTGAATTTCAGAATCTCTTGGCATGTCTGGAAAGTTCTCCTTCATAATCTCATGGAGAAGAGACTCTGTGCCTTGTGAAGCCACTTCGTCATTTTTGCTGATCCCTATAAGACGAATATTGGTTTTCTTTGAATTATCCCAGAGCTCTCTAATAGAGTGATCTGTTTTTGCCCTCCATTTCTCCTCCTCTTTGAGAGTTTGGGGGCATTCAAAAGCTTTGTCTTCAATGTCAGAAATTCTTTCTTCTGCTTGGTCCATTCTGTTACTGAGGGATTCTACTGCATTTCTCAGGTCTTTGAGGGCTGCAACTTCTTGTCTCAATGTGTCAGAATTCTTGGTCATTTGGTCTTTGAATTCATTGAATTCTTGAGATATCTTTTGGGTTACTGCTTGGAATTCTAATTCGATCTTATTTGCTATCCAGATTCTGAATTCGATTTCTGACATCTGAGCTATTTGTTTGTGCATGGGATCTCGTGCTATGTCTGCCCCATTGATCCTTGGGGGTGTTGATCTACTCTGATTATTCATATTGCCAGAGTTTTTCTGTTGATTTCACCTCATGGTTGTTTTTCACCATTGCCTCTAGCTGTCCTCAGAGTTGGGGAGGAGTGTCTCCAAGATTAGACCCAGTGGGATCACTCTATTATTGCTGGTTCTTTGTAGGGAGTGACCCTGTGTAGTTCCTCTGGGGCTGCCCCAGCCAGGGAGTTCTTGTTGTGGAAGCAGCTCTGGAGTGTGACACACCCAGATCCAGCAACAGGGCAGGGGTGGTGCACACAGTTCTGGAAGTGCCTGGCACCCAGTGACTTTGGCACAGAGAGCCCAAGGCTCCAGCAGTCTCTGGCCAGGAGAAGGGCTCCTCACAGAGGCAGGAGGGCTCCAGAGGGCACGTGGCTACCAGAGTCCCTGGCCAGACAAGCAGGCAGGTGTGGAGGCGGGAGGGTACAGGAGAGAGGACATGGGTTTGCGCGGCTCCTGCAGTTCCTGGTCAGGGCATGCAGAGGACTGGTGGGTTGCAGCGACATGGTGCAGCTCTTACCGAGGTCCAGGCGGGCACTGGTCACGGTCGCGGGGCAGTTCTTATGGAGGTTCGGGTAGCGCAGCTCTTGCTTCTATTTCTGGTTGATAAATGATATCAAAACTCCAAGTATCTAAACTTTTCCCAAGTTCCAGTTTGAAAATCCAACTTGTTCATACAGGCTCTCTCTTGTCCACACACCCCTGTTGCATTTTACTTAGGATCTGATCTCTTCTACAATATTTACACTATTGTAAGTGGTAAAGTTGAATGCTCCATTTTAAATTTTTATACTTCCTTATATTTACACAAAAAAATACTTGAAGGGTGCATTAAAAATTATCAAGAGAAGTGAACTTTTCAACATATATCTTTTAATATTGTTTTTATTTTAAAATCATGTGAATATTTTAACTGTATAAAAAAGAAATTAATAATAATTGGCTTGATGCCCATTATTAGGTTAGGGCACTGGCCATATATACCTAGGCTGGCAGGTTTGAACCTGGCCCGGGTCAGCTAAACTACAATGACAACTGCAGCAAAACACAGCCAGGCATTGTGGGGAATGCCTGCACTCCCAGCTACTTGGGAGGCTGAGGCAAGAGAATCACTCAAGCCCAGGAGTTGGAGGTTGCTGTGAGCTGAGACACCATGGCACTCTACTGAGGGTGGCATATGGAGACTCTGTCTCAAAAAAAAAAAAAAAAAAAGAAAGAGAGAGAGAAAGAAATTAATAAAGAAAAAACCACTCTAGAATGCATTCTAGAATGGAAAAGAGTATTAGACTGGGTGGCAGAGGATTGGATTCAATCCTAGCTGGGTCCCTGGCTACTTGAATTTGCTCAGCTGTAAGACTGAGGGGCAGGGAAGGCCTGTCTGCTCTCAGTTCCTTTTAAGCCCTACTCTTCTACAAATAAGATATTTTCCTGGATCATGCCTGCTTTTATATTACTGCTAGCTTCTTTGCCTTTGGTTAAGAATGTGTAGCACCAACTTCTTGGGAATTGCCAGCATCTTGCAATCCCTATTTTATTACTTCCCACTCTTTTATTATATTTATCAATTATCCATGCCATGTACTTCTCTCTTAGGCTTTATTCAGAGGCTTTTAAATTTACATTTTTAACTTGCATTAGTCCTTTTAAAAAGCAATTTGGTCACATAAAAGGTAACTCATAAAAGAGTTTAATGTAGCATCCCATTGCTTGGGTAATTATCCTTTCCCTGCATGACAAAGTTCATTTTTGTTTCATTCATTTGGAATTAGTTCTGTTGAAGGTTATGGGGATGAAGACACAGAGGTAATAAGAATCCATGGGTATAGCGTATAGAAGATGAGGTCAGCCAATTGCTCCACTATGTCTTGGGGAGATAGGGAGCAAGGCTGAGAACTGAGGAAAACTCAGGCAGGGGAATGCCTACAGAATGACTATTGTGCTCTGAGGTTGTGTGAAGCAGACACATTGTATGAGAGGCATGGAGAGAAGGGTTAAGGGCTGAAGAAGGATGGAAAAGTTTCATGAACTAAGATACCAGCCCTGTGGTTGGGTCTGGCCCAGCTACAGAGGAAGCTTAACTGTCATATCTGACCAAGTGGCTGATGCAGGGTGGACAATGCAGCTTACACTTTGCTTTGTGAGACTAGGCTTCAATTTGTCCAGCCATGAGTCTTGACTTACACTTCTATATTTCTATACCCCTCAAAGACATCAGAGATCCCAGCACAATTTTCTTCTTCTTTTTCTTTTCTCTTCAAAAAAAAGTTTGTCCTAAAACTTAAAATTTCAAGAAGAAAAAAATCCTTAATCCAGCAATCACGCTCCTTGGTATTTACCCAAAAGAGTTAAAAAGTTATATCCACACAAACACCTGCATCATATGTTTATATCAGCTTCATTTGTAACTGCCAAAACTTGGAACAATCAAGATGTCCTTCAGGAGGTGAGTGGATAAATAAACTCTGGTACCACCAAACAACAGAATATTATTTATCTCTGAAAAGAAATAAGCTCTCAAGCCATGAAAAGACATGGAAGAACCTTACCTTAAATGCATGTTAGTGGAGTAAAAGAAGCCAGTGTGAAAAAGGCTATATACAGTATGATTCCAACTAATTCTATAGAATTCTGGAAAAGTCAAAACTATGGGGACAGAGAAAAAATCAGTGGCTTTCCAGGGCTGGGGAGGAGGGAAAGAAGAATAAGTGTTAGTACAAAGGATTTTTAAGGCAGTGAAACTACTCTGTGTGATACTATAATGGTAGATACACGTCATTATACATTTGTCCAAACCCACAGAATGTGTAACACTAAGAGTAAACCCTAATGGTAATCTACAGACTTTGAGTGATAATGATGTGTCAATATAGGTTCATCAGTTTTAACAAATACACAACTCTGGCGGGGGATGTTGATAATAGGGGAAGATATGCATGTGTCAGGCCAAGAGATAAATGGAAATTTTCTGAACTTTCCTTTCAATGTAACTGTTAACCTAAACCTGTTGTAAAAAATAAAGGTCTTTTTAAAAAATCCTAATTACTGTCACTCAAACACAATTCTTTTCTTTTTTTAATATTTATTTCCAAGCCTGATCATAAAAACCATTTCTCAAAAAAATGGAATAATTGTGTAGGTAAATTTCTGCTGTTTTCATTTAATATTACTTTATAAGCCTATGGCCTCAAAGTTTTCATAATGTTAATGACTAAATAATACGCCACTGCATAGATACACTGTATTTAGTTAACCATTTCCCTATTATGCTGAAGTTTCTCACACATGTAGCTTTTCTAACCTTAGAAAATATTCTTTAAAATAAATTCTCAGGAGGGGCATAACAATATGTTGGATGTTTACATTACTTTTTCAACTTTATTCTATCTCCAGCTATGGAGTTTATTAATACATTTAGACAGATTATCTGTTTATGTTTCTTGGCATTTAGAATCAAGCTTTTCTTTCTTTCTTTTCTTTTTTTTTTTTTTTCAAGACAGAGTCTTACTTTGTCACCCTTGGTAGAATGCTGTGCTGTGGTGTCATAGCTCACAACAACCTCAAACTCTTGGGCTCAAAGCAATTCTCTTGCCTCAGCCTCCTGAGTAGCTGGGACTATAGGCACCCACCACAACACCCAGCTATTTTTTGGAGATGGGGGTCTCACTCTTGCTCAGGCTGGTCTTGAACTCCTGAGTTCAGGCGATCCACCTGCCTCGGCCTCCCAGAATACTAGGATTATAGGTATGAGCCACAGCACACAGCTAAGCTTTTATTTTTTTTATGCATTTGAAAAAGCCTTTTTAACTTTGGGTTAAATTACTGTAACTATTATTTTTATTTTAAAAGTAAAGCTATCACATTGATTTATATCATCTATTATATTCTTAAGTTCCTTTTTGAAATGTTCCATTATCTATCAGTTTTGTTTTTACCATTTTTTCTAAAGCCTCAATTCTTACAAAGTTATTTCTCCACAATAGAAATGAATAATCTTTGCCAGTTTTTCCATGGCTTGATTTAGATGTTTAATAAGCTTATAGAGCTGAAGTTTACTTTGGTGTGTGGTGTGTGGTCCCCAAAAGGAAGAAAAAATTGGTTTCTTCATTAACTGTATTTATTTTACAACAAAAACAGTCCCTCCCCTGGAAAGTCAGACTGGCAATATCAGACACTGAGAGTAGTTATTTATAGAGTAACTCGTTGACTTACACATTGCTTTGCCAGACTAGGCTTCAATTTGTCCAATCATGACTCTTGACTTACTCTTCTTTATTTCCCATGCTTTCCATGTGGTAGATGTTCCATAGTATTTGTTAATTTGATCTGATTGACATCAAAATGAAGCTGGCAGAGCAAAGCTATTATTTAAAAGAATAACCCAGCAACTGAAGGGTATTGTTTTTAAGCATCAGGATGTATCCCCACTGGTCAGTCCTTCCTAGCTCATTGTTAGCTGCAGAATGGGAACGCTGGCAAAGCGGGGTGTGGGTGCAGCTAATACACTGGGCCTGGCCCTAGAGCAAACAGACTTGGTTTCAAATTCTTCATGTACCACTTTAGAGCTCCTAGTGCAGTTAAAATAAGAGTTAAAATAATATACTCAGGGCACCTGGCAAGTTACTTGGCCCTAGGAAGGTCGCTAATAATGATTATCATCTTTCTTGCTTCCATAAAGAACCTTTGAGAGTCTGAAGAATGTGTATGGCTATAGGAAAGCATAAGAAGGAAGTGTAAAAGGCTTGAGAAAACCACTCACATACACATACACACAATAATTCCAGGCCCAGCTGTCTTTGCTGCAAATGTTTTTGTTTGCGTTTGGTTTTGGGGGGTTTTTTGGTTGAGACAGAGTCTCAGTCACACTGGGTAGAGTGCTATGGGGTAATAGCTCACAGCAACCTCAAACTCTTGGGCTCCAGCAATCCTGTTGCCACAGCCTCCTGAGTAGCTGGGACTACAGCCACTATACCTGGTTAGTTTTTCTATTTTTAGTAGAGATGGAGTCTCACTCTTGCTCAAGCTGGTCTCATACTCCTTAGCTCAAGCAAAAATGCCTCTGTCTCTTAAGAGTGCTAGGATTACAGGTGTGAGCCACCATACCTGGCCTGCAATTGTTTTATTAAATATAGGAATAAACTATGGCCAACTTATCTAAACTTTTTATTTGAGTCTATTGGGGTTTATCTGCCTAGTTACCTATGTCTAAAAGGCTGAAAGCTTCCCAGTTCATTCTAACATACATAGCAGTCCTATTTCTGAGAATTTCATTTGAAGTATACTCAAACTCTTATGGAATAATCTATTTGTGAGGTTACTTACTGCAGCAGACGACTGGAAACACTTCAAATATCTATCACTAGGGAACTGGTTAAATAAACTATGACACAACTACATAGAGGTACACTCTGTTTCTACATATTAAAAAGCATAAGGAAATGCCCTATGAACTGATAAGAGACAATTTCCTGGATCTTTGGTTAAGTAAAAAGAGCAGATGTCATAGAGGTTATAAAGTATTCTACCTTTGTCTGCAAGATTTCCAAGAGCAACAACTTCCCCTTCCCAGATTGCAAAACCACTAACACAGGAAACATCCCAGAAAACCAAGGCAGTTTCAACACTAGGACATTAACAAGCTAAAAAAGGAAAAATTATCATCTTAATGGATGCTAGAACATATTTGATATAATTTAGATTGACATAATCCATTTGATCCTCTTTAAGGAAAAACATAAAACTTTGTTAGTGTTAGGCAATACAAAGACACTCTCTCAACAAGATAAACCTATTAGAAACCAACATGAAATATGAAAAACAATGGTGAAATACTAAAGGCACTGCCATAAGATCATGTTCAAGTTAAAAATGAATTCTATCTGGGCTTATTCTGGAAGTTCTAGCTGACACACTGAAATAAGAAAAAGAAGGAAGAAACAAATTTATCATTATTTTCAAATGATGTGATGTTAATCAATAGAGAACTATTTAAAATAAGAAATATCAGGCAATAGAATCCTATGCAGCTACCAAAGATGATGATGTAGGACTGCATTTATTATTATGCAAAAGTATTCAATATAGTATCAAACAGAAGAAACAATTTACAAAACAGTACCATACTATGATTTCATTTAAAATACCTACTCTTGGGGGCGCCCACATATACCCAGGCTGGCAGGTTTCAACCTGGCCCAGGCTAGCTAAACAACAATGACAACTGCAACAAAAAAATAGCCAGGCGTTGTGGCAGGTGCCTGTAGTACCAGCCCTCTACCAAGAGCGACATAGAGAGACTCTGTCTCAAAATGAATGAATGAATTAATTAATTAAAATAAAAATAAGATATCTACTCTTACACCTATGTTTAATATATACATAAAGAAAAGTCTAGAAGAAAATTCACCAAAATATATTTAGAGATTATATCTCTAACTATAGAGCTCCAGGTGATCCTTATTTTTCTATCCTTTTCATTATTTCCTGAATGCTTTATTATAAGCATATTTATACAATTTTTTAAAATCTCTTACCCACAAACACACACACAGTGGTACTCATGGCAAATTCATTTTAAGGTCATTGGGATGAGCTGTGTTTCTCCTAACGTGGTTGGTGTTTTAAACCTAAAGCTACTTTCCAACTCACCCTACCTCCCTGAAAAACTAGATTGGTCTGCTCTTCCTGGTCCCTGCTCTCATAAAGGGAGCCTCAGATCTGTGGGTTCCAAAATTGCCTACTCTGGACTCAGTTCTCCCAGGCAACCAGCCATTAGAACCTATGCCCAATCCTAGCACCATCACACCTGTCTACAAAGAACTCCCAGCACTCTGAAGGCTGCCCAGCTTGCCAGAAGTTGAAAGGGCTCCTTGCAATACATCCACCAGAAGCTTTTGCCTCCCCACTGGGAGAATTTGGTAAGGAAAGCTTCTCAGCCCTACTATTGGACTATACGTCATGGGCACAGAATGCCAGTTCCATTCCCCTCATCCCAGATCTCTTGGGGACTTTAAATGTCCTTCACCTGTACTCCCTCCCTTGGACTCCATCCTGTACTTCAGACAGCTGGTTGGGTCCACTCTGGTGCCTCATTTCTGCCAGCCACATTTCATGTACCCCACGTCTGCCATTGCCCACCTCAACTTTGACATATTGTCTGGCGCAGGTTCTTGCTATGCCTGGCACATCTGGTCCTCTTACTTATTCTCCATTCCATTCCTTCAGGGAGATGTTTGGATTGCCATCTCCCTGTGTCAACTTGAGTCATAATCTACCTCCCTTCCCTAGAGCCTCCTCTTCTGCCTCATCTTTGTTCCCCGTCCCCCACCATGAGCCTCCCTCTGGCCCAGTACCCACTACACTGTCAGAGTATCATCAGGCTAGCTTGGTAAGGCTGCACACCCTTGCCCCAGCCAGAAGCATTCCCACAAATCACTGCAGTACTGGAGTGAGAATCAAGCCATACATGTGTCCCACGGTGACTCAGTAGACTGAGATCAAGGCTGGCCTTGAACATCTTGAGACTCTGAAAAATAGAGACAGGGTCATTCCTCATCTATCCAGAACCAACTTTCTATCAGTGTTTCTTTTTCATAATTCAATTATGAAATAGGAAGCAATACACAAATACAAATGACTTCAAATAGAGTTGCTTTAAACCTGGTCAATTAATTTATGTTAATTTCTACCTACTTTGGTTACTTGATTTTTAACTCTATAACATTTTAGGAAAAGCAAACTAGAAAAAGAAAAAGCAGTAGCTCTAAAGCAAGCATAAGGAAGTGAAAGCCTGATAACAATAACATGCAAGGGGTGGGAAAGCATGAGACCTCAGAGGGAGGGAGCCTCCAGTCCTGGGCATCTGATGTTACCACACAGCAACCCACATTTATAATAGTAACGCTAAGTCACACACATGCAAACACAAGTCAACTTCTGCATGCTCCCTGAAGATCTCTAGGGTTTCCAAACAATTCCCAGACCTCTTCCCAGATGTCTTCCCACCTTGGAATACATTCAACAGAAGTTTTTGCACAATCATGCTACACACGCTGTGTGGGTCAGTTCTCATAATTAGTATTGCAGGTCTCAGAAACTGGATGTATTTTGACGGTTGATATATTTATATATTCATATACTTAAAGCACAGTGTTTTGCTGCATATGTACTCAGTCTTAGAACTAGTTCATGGAAGGGAAAGAAAGCTAGACCATGCTGAGTATAATGACTTGCACCTGTACTCTGGGTGGCTGACATGGGAGGATTGCTTGAGGCCAGGAGTGTGAGATCAGCCTGGGCAACAACAGCATTACAAAAACTAAGAAAAATTAGCTGGGCATGGGGGCACATGCCTGTAGCTACTCAGGACACTGAGACAGGAAGATTGCTTCAGCCCAGGAGTTAAAGGGTGCAGTGAGCTATGATCCCATCACTGCATAACAGAGCAAGATCCTGTCTTTGAAAAAAAAAAAAAAAGAAAGAAAGAAACCTAGACCAATTAACTGTGAATAGCTTAAGCTTTCTGATTAACTTCACCTTCCTCATCTGCAAAATGAAGCTAATAATACTTGCCTGAAGCACTTTAAAAAGAAGTGAAAATCTAATTAGACAGCTATGTGAAAATTCGACAGATAGGAATAAAGAACAATTCCCTTTATCAAGATGGGATCATGGATTAAAATTGCAGAAGGAAGGAAAACTACAAATATGGGTTACTCAAAGATTAGAGATTAGGAATATCTTGAAGACAGATCAACAATTGGGTATGGCTCAGAAAGGACTTCCTGCCAGCATTAGCAGTATGCCATATTTGGGGAAATAGCGACACCTACTGCATCTAACCGTATTGCAACTGACTTGGAAAACAGAAGGCTTCAAACTTGTGTACAAGTTTAGTCAGGGACAAGCTCCCTACTTTACTATTGCAAAAGTTACAATTAAAAACAGTCATATGGCATTTTCCCAGGGGAAAAAAATCAAAATTTTCTTTCATTTAAAAATAATTATTGTTTCCATCTTCAATTCAATGCATATTAATTGTAAACATTTAAATAAAAAATAAAGATCTTCCAACAATATCATTATCAACATTGAACACTTGGTTTAGAGTAGAGCCACTGCCATCAGATTATGATGCCACCAGACTAGATGCCACCATCATAATCTTTCTCTTCATTCTTACCCTTATTCTTTCCTTTCTTCTTTTTCCTCCTCCTTTTCCTCTTTAGCTCAATTCTTGCACATTGGAAAAAAATAAAATATTAATAAAAAGATTTTTAAAAGTAAAATACCTCATCAGGGGTAACCATTGCTAACAGATACAATAATGGGATAATACTGGTTGTCATTGTTTTCCAGCCAAAGATCATGAGGAACACACATGTAATAGACCAAATTGGGTTTATTACTCTTTGCAGTGAGGGAGAACTCACAGTATGGGCAACTCTGGGGTGTTTCCATAAGAGGATATTAGAATTTATGGGATGTGAGTTTGTGTTAGGTTGTTTGCAGAATGGTGTAAGGAAGCACGGTTTTTCTCAGATTACATATTGTCAGAAGCAGGGTAACTCTTGATTGGTATCTTAATAAATCTCATCTGGAAAGAGGGAACGATAGCTAACTCACAAACCTTTGTAGAAGTAACATGTTTTTTCTTTGTTTTTGTTTTTGGTTTTTTCAGCAGAGAAAGTGTTTAATTCTGCACAGCACTATGTGGGTAGATCGGAGGAAGTGCTCAAATCCACTTCCCTGAAAATTTTGGAGAAAGGGTTTTTTAAGACAGTTTGGCAGGTAAAAGTCTAAGCAATTTGGTCTACTAATTGGCTGGATTCAGGGAAGAACCATAGGGGTGTAGAAATTGTCTTGTTTGCTGAGTTGATTTTGGGGGTAGAGGACACAAAATCAGGTGAGTCAGTTCCTCAGTATGGGCCACTGGTCAGGACGGGCTATCCCTTCTACCAGAATACAGGGCCTGGAAGATATCTATGGCCTAGAAAATAGGTTTCACAAGGGGGATTTTATGTATGGAGAAAGTTAAGAACCTTTATAACCACCAGATAGCTGTGTGACTCCAAAATAGTAATTGTAGATAAGCAAACAAAGGGAATTATTTTGTGTCTGATTATTACCAAGCAAATGAGGGAGCAGGGCTGATTATTATCATTATTTTTAGCTAAGCCTACGCCTTCATGGAGTTTTAGGCCCTTACCACAGTTCATGTCTTATACCCTTTTCTTGATCTATAAAGGGGCGTTTCAATGTTATCAAATAGTAAAAGTAAAATATCAATGCTACCAATAAAATTCTATAAAAGAGATTATGACTTTCATTGATAGCAAGAAAAGTTGTAATCAGTTAATTATGCAAGCTCAATGTGCAGGAATCATATCTCTTTTGCTCATTGTTGTAATCCCAGTGGCAGGACTATACCAAAAAGTTAAAAATAATTTGTTTAGATAAATACGTTTATTGCCCCTGTATTAAGAATCCCCAGCTAAACTGAGGTCCTAGTAGTATAAAAGCTAGAAACTCAGCCTAATGAGAAATAAAGGGGAGCTAGACATGGATGTTTACAGTGTGCCTTTGACAAGATACTTCCTTTACCTGGCAGAGGGCTTAATGACTAGTTATCTGACCTACACCCAGGCAACCCATCATAATGCAGATGCCCCTGTAGCTTTTGTCTGACCTGTGTCCAATTTACGTCTGCCTGACCATTGCTCTGACAATGAGAACCTGACCTTGTGTTCTCCCAGAATCCCAGGAAAACTGAGCTTGGGGAAGCCCTTGGTTCTTCTGATGAACACATTCAATACACTACTACAACAGGAAAAAAGTTAAAATTTTTTTTACTTACAGATCCTGCGCAAAAAAGACATAATGAGTCAGAAGAGCAGTCGTCCATCCCTGGGCCACACAAGGCAGAAAGGAAGAGTCAGGCAGAAAGAGAGGAAAGAGTGGAAACAAGCAGTGTATACATATGAAGGAATAGGGTGTGGGTTGCTTTAAGCTCACTACAAATGCCTCTAGGTGGGAAACCCAGTCTGCTAGGCAAAAGAGATGCCTCTAAATCTAAGTTATTACATTTGGCTACGAGTTTGAGCCATTTGGAGGTGATGTAGAACTAAAGACTGTCTAGTGTGACTGAGCCTTGCTTCTGGTATAATTATGAGAAAGTTAAATTGGTATTCAAACAAACACAAACAATGTACCCTAATCATTTGTACCTAGAGGCAGCATGCTGGCTAGAATCTTGTACGTTCATGTTCACCTCTTTCCAAGGGCAATTTACCTAGAAATTACCAGTTGATCACAACCTATGATGACCTATAGCATTATGATAAAACCATAGGCAGATTACATAAATCCAGTAAATCTGAGAGGTGATGGGGTTTGAATTAAAAGATTAATTTGGCTATGTGTGAAGAGAAACTGCATTAGGGGACTGGCACCTGCAAAGGGCTGGAATGAGGTCTTCTTTCTTCATTTTGGATACCTAGTGCTCACTCAACTCTACCCTGACCACAGTGATACTGTTCTCTCAATATATAAATAGGTTCATAATGCATATGCTCCAAACTCAGCTAGTTAGTACAGTGGGCATGAATTTTTCCTCACAAACTCACAGGTGCAAAAAACTCTTTTATTTCTATCAAATTAACCTGGTTCTAAGCTCCCAGTCACCTGAAAAGTGAGATATTTTATCTCAGATAACCTGAAGTTAGCCTTCCCTCTTCCTATAATTGCACATGAATTGAGGGAGTTCACTTAATTCCCAGCAAAAGGCAGAAGATCCTCTGGTTCTTATGATTGCTGCTGAGAAAAATTCATCATCTATGAATGCAGTCTATGCAATCAAAGGATGAGAAGCTCTCTCCTTCCACATCAAGGCATGGGGAGCTTTTCCCACAATCCACTAGGCCACCAGCTGTCACCAGCATCAACACATTCCATCTGTTACTTCTAGAGAAGTTCAAGGAAGCAGGGCACAGGTCTATATCTCTCCTACCCTACCCTCCCTCACCTCAGGGAAGGGCCACTTCTTGCAGATGAAGGAAATGCTCACCCATCACACACGCTTAAGTGTCTTCATAGTGCTGAGAATGGGTGCCAAGTCCTTGCATTCTTGGCCTTTCAGAAGGGAACTCAGATGTATACATGCAAGGTGATCAGAAGGCGTTGCCTGAGAGAAGTACAATGTGCCTAACCAAGGCCTGCGGCCTGAGCTTTCACCACGAGTTCTCTGCCTCAACCTCCCTGAGCAGACAGATCCAACCAGTTCCCTCAACCTTTAACCTACCAGGAGTCTCTGGTATTTTAAAATGTACCTAGGATCTGTCTCCACCAGGTATGCATCAAGGAGGAAGTTTCTACTCACAGATCCCTAGAAATAGAATTCACAGTGTGCTATGCAGGGAGGCCCCAAGGTCAGTCAGGAGGCAGAAGGAGGGGAAACATTGGCAAGAGCCTTAGTTGTGATTTCAACTGGAAGGAATAGAGATGGCAAGATAAGCTGACTTGTCCATTCCCAATCTCCTCAACTCGAAAGACTTGCTCAAACGTGAGGGTGAGATATTGGTTCTTGCATCCAGTATCAGTTCCTACTCCTCCTGCCCCAGCCTTACCTCCACCTGCAGGCAGTGAAAGCTTTTGGTTCAGTACTACCATGTACCAGAGTCCATGAGATGGGTGCCAGCTCCCACGTAAATGGCTACCATACCCACCAGTGGGCAGTTTGGGGATATATCTATAGCCCAAAACCCCAGGCCAATGGCCTGGGAATCTTTTTTAAAAAGAGAGGCAGTTCCTTGTTTGTAGAGAGGCCTTGTCTACAGGGCCTGGAGCAGCTCTTTGAACTTGACCCTTAGACCCACCTAACATCCCCCAGTAACTGGATCATTCTCTCTCTCTTTCCCTGACTCCAACCAGGATCTGGTGGTTTACATCAATTCAGTTAAACCATTCTGGAACCACATCTGATTGTATACTGCCTACACAACTTGCTAAGTCAGGACAGATCTGTCCCAGGGTCCCACCAGGGAGAATTAAAAAAAAAAAAACACAGAAAGCCTGTAGTCCCAGCTACTCGGGAAGCTGAGGCAAGAAAATCGCTTAAGCCCGGGAGCTGGAGGTTGCTGTGAGCTGTGTGATGCCATGGCACTCTACCAAGGGCCATAAAGTGAGACTCTGTCTCTACAAAAAAAAAAAACACAGAAAGATTTTTTTATTGTTTGTATTGCTAGTTTCCCCTCTGGTTGGTGAAAAAGATCTTTAAAAACTCTAACTCTGCCTCTGCCACACTTTTTAAAAAGCAAGTTTTATTCCCACATCCTTAAGAGAGGATATGTACTTACCATATATACTCGAGCCCAAGAGTAATCAGTGTGGCTCTAAACCCCCCCACCCCAATGGGGAAGAGCAGCCAGGGGGCGTCAGGGCCCAGCAGGTACTGAAAGGAGCCCTTTCCTGACATCACTAGGCTACCAGTCAACTTGGGGAGAGGAGACTCCTGGGGAAGAGAGTAGGCCTGCCTCCTGTTGGGATCAGGGCCATTGCTGTGCTACAGCTAGCTTAGCTCCTAAGAGCCAACAATGAGCATCTATTTTTATCTCTGCATTCAATAACAGTAGTAGTGGCAACTTGACACTGGTTAGGGGTGACAAGCTGAGAATCACAGTTTATGGATCAGGGACCAGAGCCAAAAAAGGGGGAGAATTTGAGAGTTAAGGTAAAAAAGTTGGCAAACTTGGAATTCGGAGGTAAACACAAACACAAGCCCCCACACAAAGGATGCTGTAATGTGCAAAGGCCAGGCAAGTCACTGGCTACCAGAATCCTAACAATCCTCCCTGCAGGAACTCAGGGGGCAAGATCTTGTTCTGCCCCAACCCTTCAGCCTTCTTCAGTACCTTTGTCCACAGATCCTCTCTCTTCCCACACCTCCGTAGCCCAAAGATGACGCCATCTGTTATTCATACTATTTCTTTGAGAGTTGGTTTCACATTCCCATGCTATCACTCACTCTTGGGAGCTTAAACTTTCCACCAACCAAGATGTGACTCTGCTGCCTTCATACCTATGTCTATGCTTCCTTACTTTTTCTACATTCTTCATTCCATATTCCCCCAAGTAAAGCAACTTTCCAAAGACCATATATCTCAAATCCAATGTGATCTTGTCCCTCTGCTCCTTGAAGAACTTTTTCCTCCTGCCTACAGAAACTGCAGTCCCCTTTGATCTTGCCCCACCTCTATTCATCCACCAAAGTGGAGTTAACTCACAACCTCAAGTGAGTAGGGTTGAAGTGATAAGCCAAAGAACACAGAGCCTTCCTCCATTAGGGACCAGCAGAATTATAAAAATCACAGATCTGCCTCCCAAAACCTAGAAACAGACAGTTAAGATTTGGCCATAGATGACCCAGGACAGGCAAGTGTGAGGCAATGACCCTCCTTTTCCTGAATGGAGCTTAAAGTGATTCCATGTGTCATGAGTACCATATGGCTAAATTACACGATTATGCCAAAATAAGCCAATTTTTATAATGACAACATCTATTGGTACAGATAGTATTTTATTGTTTACACTTGTTCTCATTTAATCCTTGCAGCACCACCCTGAGGTAGGTATTATCCCCACTTTTACAGATGAGTAAACTGATGTCCCTAGGTTAGATTACTTGCCAAAGCTCACACACTTATTAGTGACAAAGCCACTGATAATTCCAAATCCGAGGGGACTCTTTTGAGTAGTTCACAGGCTGCTGGCAAGGAAAGTAGAGCAGAAAACTTCAACTGGGAAGGGCTGGATCATTCACTGGAGCTTGAAGGGTTCCCTCATCAGGGATGAATGAGGCACATTCACAGGCCAAGACCGCGACTAAGCAGAAGCCTAGAGCACGTGGGAGTTGTCAAGCAGGAAGAGGTCCTGACATTTGGTGAGAGTTGACAGTATATTCACATACATATACAGTCCAGCTTCCAGGGACTAGGGAAATAAGAAGGCCTCCAGCAGGTACCAGTCCAGACTCTGGCCACCACCAATCAGAATCACAGAGGACGGAAGATGGTCTTCCAGGCCCAGGAACCCCGTGCATCTCAGTGGTCATCCTGTTCCAGCAGTCACACTATATTCCAAACAAGGCGAGACTGGCAAGAGCCACCACAGAGTGACACCATCTCACCTGGGACAAAGTTAGGTTACTTCTGGGCAGTGGTTCTTTAACTTTGTTAAGGCCTTGAGAATCTGATGAAAGCCATAAAACCTCCCCCCAGAAAAATACAGACACACATGTATAGACAACATTTTGCATATAATTTTAGGGAGTCCATGGACCCCAGATGGGGGACTCCTGCTTTAGGGCAAGGGTGTCATCCTGAGTAAAGTCACTGACACAGACCCCTCTTTATGCTGCTTATATTTCCCCTTTTGTCATCCCCTAAAATTTAGAATGTCATAAAGTTAAATGTTAATGGGAGCCAAGGAGAGGACATTCAGCCTACACTCCAGCCAGAAAAACAAACAGAAGAATGGGGTCACATGTACTGCTTCCCTTCTCACCCAGAAGGTCACTTTGAAAGCTTTTCTCTACTCAAAGTTAGAGAAGAGTTGTGGGGCAAAGAAAGGAGCAGTGTTTTGTTCCCTTTTGGAAAGGAAGGCCATTTGCTCATTGGTTACAGGGTCTTAAGTTCTGCAGGCAATGCCTCTATCCAAATTTCCCTCTTCCTATCCCCACACTGTGTACACTAAAGCATCAGCCAAGTCATTCATGTACATGTGGCCAGATCGCCTATGAATACCCAGGTATTTATACACATTTTCACAGAAGAAGGACAACTGGAATGGCGGAGATCTCAGATCAGAGATTCTATGTTGCAGCACGGGGATCATGCACTCCCCACAAATAATCAGATAAACTGGGAAAATCAGCAAAACCACCCCAAAGACTCAGTGCACATTAGTCCCCAACCACTTCCATGGCTCTTCTTTCTGGCCAGGGCCAAACTAAAAAGTAAAGTCATAGCTGTGTCCTGAGCTTCATCCCCAAAACTAATGGACCCAAGAAGAGGGACAGGGCTGAAGAGTCACAGGAGTTCAGAGTTGGGGAGAGGCCCAATTTGCTGCAGAGAGAAATTCTGATCTCTCAGGGGAATCAGAAATCAGGCAAAGGCCTGGCCCCAAGCCCACCCAAATCCAGAAAGGACAGACACTGAAATCCAAGTGATCACTCAGACTCAAAGAGAAGTGAAAAGTTATGACCGTCTTCGAAGCCCAGTGACCCCTGGCATCTCAGTGGTCACTTTGTTCCAGTGACCACTCATACACTGGAAGCCATTTGCCTGACTCTAGATGGATGTTTCATCACATGTAGCTAGAGGAGCCCCAGTTAGTCGAATGTGGGCTGGGCTCGGGCAAGAATCAAGCAGGAAGGGTGGAGGGAAGCCACCAAAGCCACTGCCCCTCTTGGCCAGGGCCAGGGGAAGCCGCTCATCTTCAGGAGAGGGAGAAGGAGGGTCTTGGCTATAGCTTGTGGTCCCAGATGGTGGGGCCCCCAGGTCCAAGCCCACCTTGTCTCTAGCCAGAAGTTCCCTCTGTCGCCGTCGCTGCTGACGCCGACCAATCAGGAGTAGAGTCAAGGATGCTGCAAGGACCCCCAGGATGAAGCCAGCCAGTCCAGCCCCCACTGTGTGGGCCCGGCTTGTGGCCCCCCGCTGGCTGCCCCATACCAAGCTGTAAGCTGCAACCACACGAGCTGCCCCACCCTCCCGACATTCACAGGCATAAGCACCCATGGCCCCTGGAGTCACCACCACCTCTAGCCTATCCCGCTGGGTGGTAAGTACAGTCACTCCACCAGGCTGGTGCCACACACAGGATGCCCATGCTGAGCTTGGGGAACATGGCAAGACCACATGTGCAGCTGTAGCCACGGGAACTTCAAACACTACTGGGTGTTCTGCAGAAAGACAACAAAGGCACAAAAAGTGGTAAGGCTATAGGTTGGGGGGGTATGATGGAGAGAAATGGGGGGTGACATTAAACATGAAAAGGGACCCTGGGGGCAAAGCAAAAAGGGTATTCCCAAAGGGCGGAAGGCCCTGGGTCACTAGTTGCCATATCTTCTAGGATTCAAATTTTAAAGTGGGTCCAAATAGACAACTTTCTAGCCCTTTTCCCTCTGCTCTACCCACACTTCCCTAAATCATACAGACCTCCAGGTTCTTTGGGACACAGAGAAGAGACATCTGCAGACTCTATGTCTTGGACCAGCCTATAAAGAAGGAAATACTTAGTAAATCCAGGGTCAGCATTCCCTTCTACCCTTGTCAGAACCACTGAACATTCATGCACTTGTTACATCTCCCATCATCTCAGAAATTACACCTGGAATAAACAGTCAACATTCTCCTTATTACCAATTTTTCCCCAATACCTCTTATACTCCTCATGACATTGTCATGTCAGATTCTATACATATTCCTAGCAGACCATGAATAGCTAAATTGGCACTAGGTCTGTTGAAAAAATATTTGGTAGGAATACTTTAAAAGAAACATGAGAACCTTCTAAGAAATGTACATAGTTGTCCACAACTACAAGATTTCTCTGGATATATAAACTATAGGGGTTTTTTCTATTATTTACGAGAAAGAACAAACTTGTTTTCCATAAAAGCTAACCAAAACACCACAAGTGTCAATGAAAAGACTTTCTGTTTCATAAAAGCCTTTTATCTCCACTGAGAACTCTCTTTAACAACTGTGTGTGTGTGTGTGTGTGTGTGTGTGTGTGTGTGCGCGCGCGCGCCTTGAATGGCTCTGTTTCAAACAAAGCAATGCTAGCTCTTCCAGGACTTACACTGACTGTTGTCTGGTATAGGTACAAGAAGACAGAATACACAAAAGCCTCAAAGACAGACTCTGTTTTAGTTTTAAGTCCTTCAAGATGAATTAAGATCCCTAAAATGAACTCCAAGACTGGTATGAACAGATGGAAGTTTCCTGGGTAAAACTAAAATTGATTAGCCTAGCTGAGAGTAGAAACGTGGGAAGACCACAGGTACAGCTATAGCCACAAGAACCCCACAGTCTATGCTTTTTTCCCTTGTTTGAAATGAAATATAGAGGATAGAATGCATAGAAATACCAATCCAGTACACTGACATATACACACATCCCGTACTCACATATACTTAAGAGACCCCTTGAGGTTCAAGTAGTCAAGATGCCAAAGACCAGTGGAATTCTTATTTTAATGGATATTAAAACAATAAAGGAAAGAAAAAAGCAATCGCTTTTGTCATAGATGTTTAAAAACTCTCCCAAAAGAAACTAAAAGACTAGGTCAAAGCCCTTAACCCAAAATTCAAAGATGGCTAAACCTGCTATCCAAGAGTTACTTTATCCTCCCAACCATCAAAATTCAAGAGTGTGATCAAGATATAGCACAAGATTTTATACTACATCAAAATTAATTATCAGAAAAACAAAATTAAATTTTGTAACTACTCTGATTATCTATTAGTTATCATTTTAAACATTTCACTCCGTTTTGACATGTGTGAATTAGTTTGCTTTATTCTCAAAGATAAATACTTTTATTTCTAAAGGATCTGTAACATTGAGATTCTGTAATATATTATGGTTCTGTATCCATCTGGAATTCTGTAGTATACAAATATACTGTAAATTAACTGAGCTTCAAAATAGGAAATCTGGGGGGTTGAGACAAGATGGCGGACTGAAGCCAGCTTTTCACAGAGGCTCCCATCCAGAAGGAGAGTTAAAGGATGGAAATTTAGTAAGTAACCTGGAGGATTCGAGCTATACCAGGAGAGAAGGTTGGAGATCGCACATC
>CAUYPK010119996.1:0-11033 GCA_963574355.1 Loris lydekkerianus
CCTAATTCTATATGAAATCAGCACATTGTACCCCATAAACACATTGATGTATACATGATCTATGTCTTTATGATTTCATAAAAAAACTGTTTTAAAATAAAAAGTTTCTTTAAAATCTTAAAAAATTAAGAAACTAAAAACAAACAAACAAACAAACAAAAAGGAGTGGTTCTTTGAAGGAGACTAATAAAATTAATTAGTTACTGGCAAGACCTCCATGGATCTCTTTCTGCTGGTTTTGCCTTTATTAGTCATTTATATCTCTTGGACTTCTCCTGGGACTGAGTTTTTATTGTTTGTTTTCCTGTTTACCAGTCCTGTAAATACAAAATCAATTTTCTACAAAGATTTGCATTTGATACTTATAGGTATATGGAATCAGAAATAACTCACATCTAGAATCAGAGGCTAAGATGATTTTAAGCTACATTGCTCCATTTCCTAAGGCTTATTTCCATTACACTATTATTATTTTCTGGTTTGCTCTCCAAATATCTTCAAAATTATAATCTCTTTATATATATTTTAGCTTTTTTCAATTTTTCTTAGTTGGAGATTTGGTATGCTATAACTGGAAACAAAAGACTATAATTCAGAATCAAAAGGAGAGAATCCATTTCTTAGACCACCATTATATGAAATTGTTTATGCAAGAAGCCTCCAAAGTCATCTATATAGAATAGGGCATCTATTAGTATTTGACTATAACTATTTCATTTCTAAAAAAACTGGTAATCTTACTGGCCCAACTGGGGGAACTTCGTTAAGTTCCTGTTTTCAAAATGTATATATATATATATATATATATATATATATATATATATATATATTTTTTTTTTTTTTTTTTTATGTGTGTGTGTGTGTGTGTGTGTGTGCGCGCGCGCGCGCTTACTTCAGGAAACATTTTAAGATTTAAAAAACACATTTCTTCATTTTTCAGTACCAAACTACAGCTTTCTCTGTAGAGCTGGATCACAATTGTATATTATCTCTAAAGTATTCATTATTTAAACACGATTTTTATGGCAAGATAAAGAATAAAAATATCTTATTACCAAAAAAGGGCAATTTGTACTTTTATATAATAGGGTACATTTATCCTAATTTCTTTAAAGTTCTTCAATTGAAATGCAACTAATTTTAACCTAAATGGAGAACTTTTGACAAGCTGCATATCACTGCAATAGTGAATGGTATGAAAATAATAATGGCAATTTTCAGTAACGTCAGTTGTTGAATCATTCACACTTTATTTAAAAACTGAGAGTTCCAATACTTTACTAGGTACTATCCCCAATACATAACAGAGTGTCTTATTAGATAACCCTTAGATATTTCTCCAAAAATTGTTATAATTTTAAAAAGTGGGCTAATAAATTGCTAATACGTACATGGGAAAATGGGGCCACATTTACCAGAAAATATTACCTGTAATAAAAAAATAGATCTTAAGTAACTTAAAAAAAAATGGCTATTTTTCATAAAAAGATAAGCCCAGGGACTTCCTAGAAATTACATCTTTGTATGCTAACTAAAATATCATAAGCATATTGGACAGTGAACAGAAGAAACATACTATGATAGGAAAAGATGAAAAAATATAGTTTTGGTTAATCCACCTCAAATATAGTTAATATTATATCTTCTAAGAAATTTGAATTATAGTATTTGTGAAATGAGATTTTTTTTCTCTCAGAAATTGAGTCTTCCTTACAAAAAATTTCTATGCAACAGAGATGTCCCACAACCTAAACTTCACTGTAGGTCCTGAAGCGGAAGAGGGTGGAAAGAGGGACAGTACGGGCCCTCAACAAGACATTTCTGCCAAACTTCCAAAGTATTAACATTCTAAATTATTTTGCCAGCTTCTACTAGTGCACAAAAATTATAAACCTTATAAAAGTCATTGACTTCAGGTTGGTAACATGCTTAGTGTTTTAAACTGATTTGAAACTTTTAGTGATTATGTAAACGTACCATCACTCTGCTATAGATACTCCACATACAAGTGGGTCAAGACGTAAGGCTAGTTGTTGGAGTTACAAAGTATGGATATGAGCTATTAATATGAGCTAATAATACAAACTGCACGGAGCATGGGGACCAAAGACCCCATTGTTGGCAAGGGAAAACATCTCCAGAAAAGGCAAAAACCAGAAATAATCTGAGCAAGGTGGAATGAAAACAGTTTAGCTAACTTACTTTTAAACTAACAGTTAAACTACTTGTCTGAGCAGTTTCTGCTTTCAGTGGAAGCCTGGCTTGTGAAGGATATAGCTTACAAACACTCCTGCTGGGTCTATCAAGAACAATGGCCAAAGCAGAAGCTGTATGTAAGGCCTGGGAAGAAACATTAACCCAACTGACTCTTGCCCAGTCTATAGTCAAAGCAAATACCCATTGTATTATGACTAGGGTAGAGATCAAGGGAACAATTTGAGCCCTGAGGTAAAGGCAGGAGAACTTGTACCCAAACCATAGAGGGAAACTCCTCAGGGTGGAGATAAGGGGACATTTTCTCTTTTTCAACACATTCTTCAGAGGAAAACTGATGCCACTTCATCTGTTCCACAGAGAACTAGAGGGATTTAATCTCCCCCAAGGAATCTGTGTGTGTGACCACAGACAAGAGGCTGCTCCTGCACAGGATTCAGGTTTCAGATTTCTCAAGCCTGCCAGACCTTTAAATTTAATGATTATAAATAGAATAAGAACTAACATGCTTACTCAGAGAAAATGCTGACACTTTTACTCCCTTCCTCAGCTTACCCTTTTAGCTAAATGAAAAAAAAAAAAAATAGCCTTCAATAAAAGCTGGGTTGAACAAACATTCAGGGCAACTCATTGAATCCCCACAAGCTAGTGGTGGACCATGTGTGTTCGACCTTTGAAAACTCTATTCTGCGCCTTGTCTCTTTATATTTCATTATTTTATTTTATTTTCTCTATACATATACATGTGTTTATTTGGTTTCCAATTTTTGTCTTCACAAAATTTAAAAGGCTTAAAATTTAATAACAATAACAATGTTTAAGATAAGGACTCGAAACAAAAACCTTGTAAAGAATGAATGAAGATAAATACGTTTAGAAAAAAAATCAGATGATTGCTGCAATGAAACATTGAGCAATAATAATAATGCAAAAAAAGAAACATTAACATTGTCAGATAAGAGTATGTCTGTCATAGGATGCTTTGACTCTGAGGTTCAGTATGGAGCCATCAGTTAACTTCCAAAGTCTAAAATAATAGACAACTAATATTTATACATAAAAATAAAAGATAATTTCAAAAAAAAAAAAAAGATCTTGCCAAATTGTATACACATTAGAAAGAGAAGAAATACTTCAAAATCTTTCTATTTCACCTGGATACACCTGTTATTAAAATTGGAAAAAATATGTTATTATAAAGGGAAATTACAAACATATTTCACTTATAAATGAGGACGCAATATCCTAAACAATATTATCAACAAGTTGAATTAAAAATTAATGTTCAAGTAATACACTTTGTTCAAAATTAAATCCACTTTATGTGAGAATTAGTCACTATTTTCTTTTCTTTGTTTCCCTTTCCCTTGTCCCCTCCCTCCTTCTCTCTCTATCTGCTCTCCACTTCCCCCATGCTCCACCCTGTCATTAAATGTCATTAATTGTCCTCATATCAAAGTTCACATAGGATTCATGCTTCTCCATTCCTGTGATGTTTCACCAAGAGTAATGTGTTCCACCTCTATCCAGGTTAATACAAATGCTGCAAAATCTTCAATTTTTTTTTTTAATGGCTTAATAGTATTCCATAGTATACATATACCACAAATAGCCAATCCATTCTGGGTTGAGGGGCATTTAGGCTGTTTCCACATTTTAGCAATTTTAAATTGAGCTGCGATAAACAGTCTAGTACAAGTGTCTTTACAATAAAAGACTTTTTTTTTTCTTCTGGATAGATGTCCAGTAATGGAATTGCAGAATCAAACAGGAGGTCTAGGTTTCTCCATACTTCCTTCCAGAAAGGTGGTATTAGTTTGCAGTCCCACCAGCAGTGTAAAAGTGTTCCTTTCTCTCCATATCCACGCCAACATCTACAGTTTTGAGATTTTAGTGATGTAGGCCATTCTTGCTAGGGTTAGATAATATCTCAGGGTGGTTTTAATTTGCATTTCTCTAATAATTAGGGGTGATGAGCATTTTTTCATGTGTTTGCTAGCCATCCATCTGTCTTCTTTAGAGAAGGTTCTGTTCATCTCTCTTCCCATTGATGTATGGGATTGTTTTTGTTTGTTTGTTTGTTTGTTTTTTCTTGTGGATTAATTCAACTTCTTATAGATCCTAGTTATTAACCTTTTGTCTGATTCAACATATGCACATATCCTTTGCCATTGGGTATGTTGTCTATTTTCTTTGGTTGTTGTCTCCTTAGCTGTACAGAAGCCTTTTAGTTTAATTATATCCCATTTGTTTATTTTTGCTGCTGTTGCTATTGCCATGGCAATCTTCTTCATAAAATCTTTCCCCAGAATGATTTCTTCCAGTGTTTTTCCTATTCTTTCTTTGAGGACTTTTATCATTTCATGCCTTAAATTTAAGTCCTTTATCCACCTTGAATCAATTTTTGTGAATGGAGAAAGGTGCCGATCCAGTTTCAGTCTTTTACATGTGGATATCCAGTTCTCCTAGCACTATTTATTGAATAGGAAGTCTTTCCCCAAGTGGATGCTCTTGTTTGGTTTACCGAAGATTAGGTGCTTGTAAGTTGTTGGTTTCATTTCCTGGTTTTCTATTCAACTTCAAATGTCTGAGTCTCTATTTTTATGCTAGTACCATGCTGCCTTAATCACTATGGTCTTGTAGTACAGCCTAAAATCTGGTATGGTGATACCCCCAGCTTTGTTTGTATTACTAAGAACTGCCTTAGCTATACGTGTTTTTTTCTGGTTCCATACAAAATGCAGAAACATTTTTTTAGATTTAATTTAGAGTCCTTTGTAGAGAACTAGAGGTGTATTTCAAGGCGCTATGGGGATAAGTCAAGAGATAACATATGAGGAGATGTGAGTGTGGCCCTAACAACTAATTTTTTTGAAAAAAAAAAAAAAACACCTTGGGATTGTGCGCACACACACACACACACACACACACACACACGTCTCCTAAAAAATGATGGGAACTGAGTTTTCTACTTAATAATAGCACTGATTTTCCATCTTCGTACAACCCTTGAATGTATGCTTTGCTCATTTCTCATAGTTTCTATAATTTCCCATCTATTTATTTGGAAAACAGATTTCAGGATCAATGTACTATACCAATGATTTCCAATCTGTATGTCATGGCACACTTGTGTTCCTAAACTTCTAAAGATCATTAATTATTTTTGAAAGAAGATCTAAACACAGTAAGTATACTGTTTTTCTTTCTGATCAATATAATTTAAGTGTGCTGCGGAATTTTAACTCTAGGTTTAAGTGTGCTGTGAGATAAAAAGGCTGGAAGCCACTGTGCTGTACACTGCAGCAGGTACCACATGTATAGGAGGAAAGTGTGGGAAGCCTGGTTCCCGGCTCCCCGAGCCCCGCTGATTTGCTCGGCTGAGCTAGAAAGTTCAACCGAGGCATGGTGGGGATCGAAAGTAAAAATGGGGAGAAACTGAAAATCAAACTGAAGCTGCAAAGGCAGCATGAATGGAAGGCCAAGGTCACCTGCACAAGTTACAGGGTAACAAAGAGAAATTCTATTTAAGAACAAAGGGAAAGCTTAGAGCACTTCTAAAGGGAGTTGGAAGTGGGTCCCTCTCATGAATGAGAACAGGTGAGAGAAAGGGGACCCTGAGGCCCCACAGAGGAATAAACATCCTCTCTCTTTCCCTTTGAAACTGGTTGTGACCCTTTCACTGGGCCTCTCTGCCTTAAGGCAGTATTGTCCTTTTTTATTCCTCTTGATTATTGATTATTGTCTCTTTCTATTGCTTATTAGTTACCCAAAGTTACCTCATGGCACATTATCTCCCCTCTTTGGTGAGAACTGCTGAGTGGAGAATGTTCCTGGGGCCTCCACACTTCCCTGCTCAGCAAGCCAGATTGCCCTCCCTCCTCCTTGAAGCCTCTTTCCTTATTCTCCTTCTCAAAAACTGTTAAGTCTATTGGAGAACCCTACAGGAAAAATGTGACTAACAAATAGCAAATACATGGTTGGAAAAACGGAGGTATCCTAAGAAAGAAAATACACTGTGCCCAGTGTAGACCTACAACACCAGGAAGAAGTCTTAAAATATAATATTTGAGCAGACATTTGAAGGGCAGGTAGCAGTTGTACAGCTACACAGAGGAAGGGGAAGAATGTAAGTTCTCAAATCACAGAGAATCCTGTATGCATATGTCCATATCTTTAAAAAGTCCAATTCATTTGATAAATAAAAATAATGCTTAATTATGTGTGATAACCAGACAATATAAGACTTTTTTTTTTTTTTTTTTTTGAGACAGAGTCTCATTTTGTCACCCCGAGCGGGGTCCCATGGCATCACAGCTCACAGCAACCTCAAACTCTTGGGTTAGCGATTCTCTTGTCTCAGCCTCCCAAGTAGCTGGGACTACAGGTGCCTTCTACAACAAGAGGCTATTTCTTTAGAGACAGGGTCTCCCACTGTGGTTTAGCTGGTTTCAAACTCGTGAGTTCAGGCAATCTTCCAGCCTCGGCCTCCCAGACTGCTAGATTACAGTGGTGAGCCCCTGCACCTGGCCTGAGGAATATTTTATGCAGACAGTCTCATTCTGTTGCCCAGGCTAGAGTGCCACAGCTTCAGCCTTACTCATGGTAACCTCAAATTCCTGGGCTCAAGTGATCCTCATACCTCAGCCTCCCAGAGAGCCAGGACCACAGGTATGAGCCACTGCATTAGGCCAATATGAAGAATTTTAATGAAGTCACATTCTCTGCTTACTGATATGTGTGCTAAAGGGTTTCCTATACTACTATTTGCAACTTACTTGAAAATCCACCAAAAATAAACATGGACCAATGAATGGATTGAAGAATGGACATCTCAGGAAGCAGCTGTAGCCAAAGGTTATTTGAAATATTAGGTAGTAGTATGTGAAGTCATACTGTGATGTTTTCTGTATGTTTGAAAATTGCATACGACATAAAAAACAAACAAACGAACAAAAAAACCCAAACCTAACATAACACATGTGATTGAAGGAATTTAAGTTAAGAATTCATTAGGTAAGATTTATGTCTGAACAACCTTTAAGGTGTATTTAATGTCTCATAATGCTAAGATTAAAAGCATCAATATTTTAGGTTTAAAAAAACAACAACAAAAAAAAAAACATTGTCTCCAACGGTGTTACGAAACTACTGGACACAGACCTTTTACGTTTGAAAGTGCTGCACAAACCCACAAAGCATTTTCCATTTTCTCAAGTACATATGAATTAGTCATGTGACTTCCCATTAAGCCCAGAGCAGTTCAAGAATCATTTAGTAATTATGCTTAATAGTTGAAGGAGAAAATAAGTGAAATTGCAGGATTTTGCTCAATTAAGCCCATTTTCAGAAGAAATAATTCATACCATGATATTTCGTTGCTAAGTGTGATTTACAAGGAAATCCACATACTTTTAAAGACATAAAATGAGGAGAGTATTTTTATTATTATCACTTTTTGCCCCAGGCTGGGAACTTTATCTTCACTCTTACATTCAACTTACAAACACTCTAACAAGATTAATATTATTTTTTAGGACGTCAAAACTCTTGTTTAAAATAGGTTGACTATGATATCTTTTTGAGATGGGAACAGAGAGGGCTCCAGAAACTATGTGCCATTCACCTTTGGAGTCTCTGCCAATGCTCCTTGCCAGGCAGCTCCTATGTGGAGTGTTCTTTTCTACATCCATTTTTTATAGGTAGTATTTGTGTTTTTAAAACGATTCTTCAGATGATTGTGATTTTAAATATTTATTCAACTTTGATAAATATCTTTTTCACATCTATAATAATTATAAATAATTTTCAAGGTTGTGCAGATAAAATACAAAATGAGAAAAGTTTATGACATTAATGTATTTATTAATTCAGTAACATCTGATTTTCAAAAAAAAGAGGCCAGAATTATGTTAATTTTTTAGGATATCAAACTAAATAAAACACTGTCCCTATGTGCCCAGAGTTTTGTGTAAAGACAGAGAAGAAGCAGATAAATTGTGATATGTAGAAATATTTCTGGATTGAAGTATACAGAAACATGCTCAGGTTAACATATATGTGCACAGACAAGGCAGAGATATAGACTGTAGAATCTCCTGCTTTATATTGTCCCAAACACTTTCAAAAAATCATTCCCTAGAAAGATTGTCTCTCATTTTCCTGTGGTGGGGGGCTCTTCCTCTACTTCATATGGTTTGGGTTGGTCTATTACTCATGATAGACACCCTGTCACCATGGCAGACTAATACCATGGATAGAGCAATGTGACATAAGCCTAGTCAGTTTGGAAAATTTCATTCCTATGCCGAGAAATTTTTCTTTTCCCCTGAGACAGAGTCTCACTCTCTTGCCCAGGCTGGAGTTCAATGGTGTCACCTTAGTTCACAGAAAGCTCAAACTCCTGGGTTTGAGTTATCCTCCTACCTGAGCCTCCCAAGTAGCTGTGACTACAGATGCCTGCCACAACACCTGGCTAATTTTTCTATGTTTAGTAGAGACAGGGTCTTGCTCTCCCTCAGGGGTCCTCCTGCCTCAGCTTCCCAGAGTGTTAGGTTTACAGGTGTGAGTCACCATGCCCAGCTTGCACAGAAATTATTATAGGATTAGACAAGCCACTCAAACCAGAATGCCAGCCTGAGAACATCACAAGGGAAATAGTGGACTTAGTTGGTTATCAGTGTTGAACTCTGAAGGTTAGGAAGAATGGGAAGGAAAAAGAAGACTATGAGGAAAGCAATAGAGAAAACACAGTTCTGTAGTAGTTAGCTTCTGCCTGGTAACAAGCCATCCCCAATTTTTTAATTAATTAATTAATTAATTAATTAATTATTTTGAGACAGAGTCTCACTATGTCATGCTTGGTAGAGTGTCGTGGCCTCACAGCTCACTCTCAAATTCTTGAGCTTAAGTGATTCTCTTACCTCAGTCTCCCAAGTAGCTGGGACTACAGGTGCCCACCACAATGCCTGGCTATTTTGTATTGCAGTTGTCATTGTTTTAGCTGGCCCAGGCTGGGTTCGAACCCACCAGCCTTGGTGTATGTGGCTGGCACCATAACCAATGTGCTATGGGTGCCAAGCCCCACCCCCAAATTTTCATATCTTAAAACAACAAAACTTTAGCTCATAATCTTACATGAGCAATTTCTTTGGGGCTCAGATGAATGTTTCTTCTGGTTTCAGCTTAGCTCCACTGATCTTGGCTAGGTACACTCATGCATCTTTAGGAACTTGTGGACTGGCTTAGACTAATTCCCTTAAGATGCCTGCTTTTAAGATAGCTAAAAAAAAACTGGGACTTCTCTCCATGTGACACTCATATTCCAATAGCTCAGATTTGCTTGCATGATGCTTGTGGGATGCTGAAAGCAAGAGTATAATTATATACAAAGTACATTACAGTTTGAGCTCTCAGTATTCACAAATGTTTTTGATTGCTTGTGTGCTTCCCATTGGCCAAAGGAAGTCAGACTCAAGGAAAGAGGCTACAAATAACTATGCTCACTGTTACTGACATCCACGCTCGGAACTTCCTAACATGACTGAGACATGTTACACAAGGGGGAAAATCATCAGAAATAAGCTGGAAAGTTATCCAAAATTATTATGGGTTTCATTTGCCTTTAGGAAATTTTGACTTTATCACCAGAATGGAACAAAGAGATTAGTGATATTAAATATGCTTACATTAAATGATAATTTTGTTATTTTTAGTTCACTTATTGTATGACCAGAAGATCATAATATAATTTCAAAATTTGTTATGGTTAGTTGAGGAGCTGGTAACATTTTCCATGTTTGAATCCACAGATTAAGTGTCTATATTAGGAGTATAAAGTACCAGAGCTGGGAATAAAGTAGGGAGATAAGATTATGGCAATCAGATTCAGACCTCATTGTGGCACTAATCTGATCTGAATTACAAGTCTGCCATCCCAGTATGAGGTTCAATCTAATGAAAGGTGCTCAGACACCCCTGGATGGGCACTAAGACTGAGAAAACTCAATATGGGGAAAACAGTGCATTATTGGAAAACAGAAAGTGAGGGATCGTTTTAGGCTACCCTGCATACTCAAATTACAACACTGGCTCAGGAACTCTCTCAAGAAAGAAAATCTTGTTCATTGTATTAATAAGTTTGCAAAAATTTAATTGTTCAAGGCCTCTATTAGGCAGCTTGGGCTGCCATACTGAAAGACCATCAACCTGGTGACATAAGCAATAGAGCATTGTTTTTCCAGTTCCAGAGAAACTGAATGCTGAAAGTCCAACATCAGGGTGCTGGGACCGCCCTGTCCTGGGGAAGGCTTCCTTCTTGGCCCACAGAGAGCGCCTCCTTGCTGTGTCCTCCCAGGGCAAAGAGAGAACTGGGCAGAGAGAGATAAGAGGAAAGAGCTGTCTGGTGTCTCCATTTAAAGACACTTCTGCACTGGGGTGGGAATGCAAATTAATACATTCTTTCTGGAAAGATGTTAGGTGAACACTTAGCGATCTAAAAATAGACCTGCCATTCAATCCTATAATTTCTATACTAGGTATATACCCAGAAGACCAAAAATCACATCATAACAAAGATACTTGCACCAGAATTTTTATTGCAGCCCAATTCACAATTGCTAAGTCAAGGAAAAAGCCCAAATGCCCATCGATCCACGAATGGATTAATAAACTGTGGTATATGTACACCATGGAATATTATGCAGCCTTCAAGAAAGATGGAGACTTTACCTCATTCATGTTTACATGGATGGAGCTGGAACATATTCTTCTTAGTAAAGTATCTCAAGAATGGAAGAAAAAGTATCCAATGTACTCAG
>CAUYPK010119997.1:0-46587 GCA_963574355.1 Loris lydekkerianus
CTATCATCTTTTCCTACTACAATAACATTCAATCTTAATACAGAGGGTTTGGTAATGTTCACAGAATCTTTATTATCTCAAGAAACCTAAAAATGACATTTATTTCCATAGTTTGATAGTGCCACTTAAATGTCAATTAAGAATACAACATTTCAATAGAAATTTTTATTTCATTTTCAATTACTTTGTAAATTCAGGTGTATTTAGTAAATTGATTAGTTTTTTTTACATTTCTGCTTTGAACGCAGATGTAATTTAATATAATAGATTTTTTAAATGAATTAATCTAAACACATCAATCTTGAGTTTTTTATACAAACGTAACTATTTAATTGAGGAGTGTGTGTACATAAGACACATACATAAATATACAACATAGATACATTATAAATAGTCAAATAAGGTACAGAAATATTTATCTTGCCAAATTAAGCCAAATAATTTCTTCAGTGTACACTCAAACATATAATGAACTATAAATAATTTAAATAATGTGCCAAATTTTAAGTTACATTTCAATATCTAAATCATAATCTTATACTTACTTATGGAACTCTATAATTTGATACAAATAAAAACTTGGTCATCTAGGAATTTTTTCTGTTTTTTGTATGTAATCAACAAACTAAGGCGGAAACATCATTATTTAGTAGTGGGCCCTGAGATGATATCTGATTTGTTGGTGGAATTAGGAGGAACAACAACATAATATATTGAGAAATAAAGGCCAGGTGCAGTGGCTCATGCCTGTAATCCTAGCACTCTGGGAGGCCCAGGTGGGTGGATTGCCTGAGCTCACTGGTTTGAGACCAGCCTGAGCAAGAGCAAGACCCCATCTCTAAAAAAGAGCTGGGCACAGTTGCGGGCATCTGTAGTCCCAGCTACTTGGGAACCCTGCAGTTTGAGGTTGCTGTGAGCAATGATAGCATGGCACTCTTCTGAAGGCAACAAAGTGAGACTCTATCTCAAAAAAAAAAAAAATCCTTGAGAAGTATATGTCTCTCTTTTTTTTTTTTAGACAGAGTCTCACTTATTAACCCTCGGTAGAGTGCTGTGGCATCACAGCTCACAGCAGTCTCAAACTCTTGGGCTTAAGTGATTCTCTTGCCTCAGCCTCCCAAGTAGCTGGGACTGCAGGCACCTGCCACAACACCTGGCTATTTTTTGTTGCGGTTGTCATTGCTGTTTAGATGGCCCAGCTGGATTTGAACCCACCAGCCTGGGTGTGTGTGGCCGGCGCCATAACCCCTGAGCTAGGGGTGCAGCCGAGATATTGTCTTTCATTAATGGCATACTTTTTTAGTACTTTCTTTTGGTAAAAGACAAAGTAAAGAATAATGACTGGTCTCGCTGACTAGTCATTCCTCGCTCAGGAAACCTGCTCTAGCTGTTAGGCATTCCTTTCTGTTGCTTAAATTTTTTCATCTTGCCATGGAGAATTTTATAGCATCTTGTTTTAACAGGCATTTGGGGGAAGAATCATGAACTTGTCAAGAACACTTGAGTCTGACTCCAAATAAGAGTATAATCCTTTAATTCTATCATATATAATTCACAAGGTGTAAATGCTGAAGCAGTGACATCCTTAAAGTATAATTCTAGTGTGGACTGGTGATTTTAACAAGGTTGCCTAAATGCAGGGTAAGGAGGTTCTTACCTAAGAGGTGAGCCAGAAAGGGTGAGGTCATTTGTGTGTCACAGCTGAGCAAATGAAGGAGGCACAGGAAACTAAGGGCCAGGCCTGGCTCATCTGGAGAGTTAGACTATTAGGTCAGCCTAGTTTCAGCAGGCAATCAAACTCTCCAGAAAACTGCTTCTGTGGGGTAATAATAAAAGTGGTATCAAGCATTTGGAGACAAGCTAGATGCCAGAATATTAATACACCAGAGTAGCAGAGGAGGAAAAAGAGCAAGAATGGTTATTGTGTTTTCTTCTAGTTGTTACACCTACCTTTAACAACTTGCATTTCTCTAAAATAATCAAAAGGTAAGACTTTCTTCTTAGATCAAGGTGAGAAGGCCAGATATGGTGGCTCACACCTGTAATCCCAGCACTCCGGGAGGCCAAGGTGGGTGGATTGTCTGAGCTGAGGAGTTCAAGACCAGCCTGAACAAGAGTAAGACCCCATCTCTAAAAATAGCCGGATATTATGGTGGGCACCTATAGTCCCAGCTACTTGGGAGGCTGAGACCAGAGGATCTCTTGAGGCCAGGAGTTTGAGGTTGTTGTGAGCTATAATGCCACGGCACTCTACTGGAGGCAGCAGAGTGAGACTTGGTGTAAAAAATAATAAAATAGATCAGAGAGAGGGAAATACATTCTCTATTTTAAAGTCCAAACAATCTTGTCTGATACCTATTATTTTTACCCAGTTTTATGAAGCAAGTATACTTTTCACCCTTTCAAAACATGGAGATACATAATATAAAGATTGCTTCTGACAGTACACAAGCCTAAAAAGGAAGCATGAGTTTGGCTGACAGTCTAAAAATACCACTAGTGTTAAAATATAAAAATGTACACTGACTCATTTCTGTTATCCTATCACTCTGAGAAAACACATCTGTTTAATAGTTCCACTGAATAAAAGAGGCTTATCATGTAAATAATTCTTTATGATTTGATGATACTTCTAGGTTCAAGTCTTTGGTCTTGTGCCCCCTGGGACAAGTTCTTGAGCTGCTCTGAGCCCTGGTTTTCTCAACTGTAAAACAAGGAGAATATGCCCACCTATCCCCAGTGACAGAATGGCAAGAGAATCTAAGTGAAAACATTTTATAAATACAAATGCTCCTCAACTTACAAAGGTGTTCTATTCCAATAAATCCATTATAAACTGAAAATGTGCTAAATCAAAAGTACATTTTCAATCTAGAATACAGTATCTTCAACTTAAATGTGCTTATCTGGATATAACCCCATCATAAGTTGGGAGCATACTGAATGCATATGGCTTTCACACCATCATGAGTCTTTTTTTTTTTTTTTTTTTTTGAGACAGAGCCTAAAACTGTTGCCCTGGGTAGAGTGCTGTGGCATCACAGCTCACAGCAACCTCCAGCTCTTGGGCTCAAGCGATTCTCTTGCCTCAGTCTCCCAAGTAGCTGGGACTACAAGCGCCCACCACAATGCCTGGCTATTTTTTGGTTGTAGTTGTCAGTGTTGTTTGGCAGGCCCAGGCTGCATTTGAACCCACCAGCCCTGGTGTATGTGGCTGGTGCCTTAGCCGCTTGAGCTACAGGCGCCGAGCCAATCATCATAAGTCTTAAAGTTGAACCATCATAAACTGAGGACCATCTGTAGAAAAATTAATGTAAATATAAAATAGTTTAAAAAAACAAAACTAGGCTTGGCACCTATAGCTCAGTGGTTAGGGCGCCGGCCACATATACTGGGGCTGGTGAGTTTGAGCCTAGCCCAGACCTGCCAAACAGCAATGACAACTGCAACAACAACAACAAAAAAAAAAAAAAAAAAAAACAGCTGGGTGTTGTAGCAGACGCCTGTATTCCCAGTTACATGGGAGGCTGCGGCAAGAGAATCAATTAAACCCAAGTGTTTGTGGTTGCTGTGTGCTGTGACACAACGGTACTCTACAGAGGGTGACATTGTGAACCTGTTTCAAAAAAAAAAAACAAAAACTAAATAAAAATAAAATAGTTGGATTTTTTTTTTTTTTTTTTTTTTTTTTTTTTTGAGACAGAGCCACAACTGTTGCCCTGGGTAGAGTGCCGTGGCATCACAGCTCGCAGCCACCTCCAAATCCTGGGCTCAAGCAATTCTCCTGCCTCTGCCTCCCAAGTAACTGGGACTACAGGCACCTGCCACAACACCCAGCTATTTTTTGTAGCCGTCGTCGTTTTGTGGCCAAACAACAGCCGTCATCATTTGGTGGCCCAGGCTGGATTCAAACCCGCCAGCTCAGGTGTATATGACTGGTGCCTTAGCCACCAATAGTTTGATATTTTACAAAGATGCCAAAGCAAACAAGTGAGGGAACAAAAATCTTTTAAATAGATGATGCTTATGATATCCATTTTTTTTTTAATCCATATTTTTTAAACATGATCATGGCCCACTGTAACCTCAAACTCCTGGGTTTTTGGAAAAACTAAACAAAATTGACAAACCTTTAGCTAGACTGGGAAAAAAGAGTACTCAAATAATAGAAATGAAAGAGGAGATACATTTCTGATAACAGAAATACAAAAGATCACAAGAGACTACAGTGAATAATTACACACCACAAAATTGGACAACCTGGGACAAATGGATACAAATGGAAACCCACAAACTACCTACACTGAATCGTGAAGAAATTAGAAGTCTGGCTTGGCGCCTGTGGCTCAAGCAGCTAAGGCACCAGCCACTCACCCTTGAGCTGGCAGGTTTGAATCCAGCCTGGGCCCACCAAACAACAATGATGGCTGCAATCAAAAAATAGCCAGGTGTTGTGGTGGGTGCCTGTAGTCTAAGCTACTTGGGAGGCTGAGACAAGAGAATTGCTTAAGCCCAAGAGCTGGAGGTTGCTGTGAGCTGTGATGTCACAACACTCTACCTAGGGCAACAGCTCGAGGCTCTGTCTGATGAAAAAAAAAAAAAGTCTGAACAGTCTGATAATGAGTAATGAGATTGAATCAATAAAAGTCTGCTATCAAAGAAAAACACAGGGTAAGATGACTTCATGGTTGAACTCTACTAAACATTTAAAGAAAAATTAATACCAATTCTTCTCAAACTTCCAAAAAAATTGGAGAGGAGGGAATACAGGCAGCCCCGGGTTAAGGTTGACCTGACTTATAGTATTTCATACTCGTGAATGGGCTTTCAAGGCTTCTCATAAGGACAATTTATAATTACATAATTAAATTAATAATTTAGGACCTAGGCTCTTCTATGCATATAAACAAACCCACATGGCATAAGCAGTTCATAGGGGTAGCATCTTCCTGCTGGTGACTAGTCTTATTGTTCATATGGTCACTTAGGCATTTTTGTCTTAATTTTTTTTTTTTTCTTGAGACAGAGTCTATGTCACCCTCAGTAGAGTGTTGTGGCATCACAGCTCACAGCAACCTCAAACTCTTGGGCTTAAGCAATTCTCTTGCCTCAGCCTCCCAATAATTCTTTTCATTCAATGTTTTGAGTCTCTGTTTATCCTTATGACCATGCCTCCAAAGCAAAAATGAATTACAAGCCCATGTGTGCCGGCAGTGAACAAAAAGGTGATTACAATGGAAATCAAAGTAGAAATAATTAAGCATTTGGAGAAAGGCCAGACACAATTAATCACTGAGGAAGCATTCGGCTTCAGTTGCTTGACTCTCAGAAGATTGTGAAGGATATAGTGAGAATATGTGTGTAATGGAACATGTGAAATGCAGTGCTCCGATGAAAGCATCAGTTATTACTAAGCAATGTAGAGGATTAGTTATTGAAACGGAAAGTTTATTGATTTGGTTAGAAGATAAAAATGAAAGTAATGTTCTTACTAGCCTAGGGTTGATGCAACATGAGGTGAGTGTTAACTTTTCAAATTCTTTTTTGAAATTTCTCCTATCTTCTATCTAAACCTTTTGTATGAGTTGATTTTTATGTTCTATTTGTGAATTAAAAGAACATGGGCTAGTGTGGTGTCTCACAACTGTAATCACTAGCACTCTGGGAGACCAAGGCAGGTGAATTGCTTAGGCTCAGGAGTAAGAGACCAGCCTGAGAAAGAGCAAGACCTAGCCCTAAAAATAGCCAGGTATTGTGGCAGGCACCTGTAGTCCCAGCTACTCATGAGGCTGAGGCAAGCATCACTTAAGCCTAAGAGTTTGAGATTGCTGTGAGTTATGATGCGACAGCGCTCTACAGAGGGTGACAGAGTAAGATTCTGTGTCAGAGAGAGAACGACAGCTTTTGTAACATTATTACAGTACAGGTATTATTATTATGTGGTATTATTATTACTACATATGAGCCATTATAGAATTATTACTACTATTACCTTGCATGTCCTGTTCATCAGGGATCTGTGTTACATACACATCTGACCTAACGGTGTTCCCGGGAACTTATCTGCAAGCTGGAGACTACTTATACTAACAGACTCGTTTTACAAGGTCAGCATTTACACCAAACAAAGACACTGCAAGAAAAGAGAACTACAAGCCAATATCACTGATAAACATAGATGCAAATCCTCAACAAAATACCAGCAAATTGTATTCAATAATACATTGTAAGGAACATCTGCCATAATCAGATGGGATTTATCCCTGGTAGAAAAGGTTGATTCAATATATGTAAATCAATAAATGTGATTCACCATTTGTAGATTTTGATTAATAGAATGAAGGAGAAAAACCATATGATCATCTCAACAGATGGAGAAAAAGCATATGACGAAATTCAATATCCTTTTGTAATAAAAACTCTCAACAAATCAGGTATAGAAGGAGGCCATATATAACAAATTAACAGCAAATATACTCGGTGTGAAAAGAAAGGTTTTTCCTCTAAGATCAGGAAAAAGACAAGAATCCCACTCTTTTTGGGGTAAGGGGAGATATAGGATCTCATTATGTCTCCTAGGTTGGAGTATAGTGGTGTGATCATAGTTCACTGCAGCCTTGAACTCCTGGGCTCAAGGTAATTCTCCTGCTTTAGCCTCCTGAGTAGTTCAGACTATAGGTATGCACCACAGTGTCTGGCTAATTTCTTTATTCTTGTAGAGACAGTCTTGCTCTAGTGCCCAGGTTGGCCTTGAACTCCTGGCCTCAAGCAATCCTCCTGTCATGGCCATCCAAAGTGCTGGGATTAAAGGCATGAGCCACTTCTGTTCAACAGAGCACTAGTACTAGAAGACACAATGACTAATAAAATAGGATAGAGAGTCCAGAAATAAACCTGCACATTGATTTTTGACAAAGGTGTCAAGAACACACAATGGAGAAAGGATAATCTCTTCAATAAATGGTGTTAGGAAACTGGATAGGTGTATATATGCAGAAGAAGGAAAACGGATCCATTTTGTATCACCCCAATAGAAGAATCAACTCAAAAAGAATTAGACTTAAACATAAAACCTGAAACTATAAAACTATTAGAAGAAAACACAGAGAAAAACCATCAATCTAGGCAATGATTTCTCATATATGACCCCCAAAACCACAGGCAATGAAAGCCAAAATTAACAAATGGGATTCCATCAAACTGAAAATCTTCTGCACAGTAAAGAAAAGAATTAATAGAGTGGGCGTGGCGCCCGTAGCTCAGAGGTTAGGGCACCAGCCACATACACCAAGGTAGACGAGTTCAAACCCAGCCCATGCCAGGTAAACAACAATGACAACTGCTACAACAACAACAAAAAGAAAAGAATAGCGGGCATTGTGATGGGTGCCTGTAGTCCCAGCTACTTGGGAGGCTAAGGCAAGAGAATCGCTTAGGCCCAAAAGTTAGAGGTTGCTGTGAGCTATGACACCATTCTGTCTCAAAAAAAAAAAAAGAACAAATACAGTAAAAAAGAAACCACCCATAGATTAGGAGAAAAATTTTGCAAGTCATACATTGGGTAAGGGGCTAATATTCAAAATATACAAGGAATTTAAAGTATTCAATAACAAGAAAAATTGAAATTATTCAATAACAAAATTCAAAGTATTCAATAACAAAAAAAAGTACCTCCAGCCCATTTTCCAAGAGCAAAGGATGGCACAGGTGGCACATACCTGGCAGGACCATGGCTATTTAGCAACCTACCCAAACAAAAATGGCAGCTGTGCCAATTTGAGATTTCTCCACATGGATTGGTGTTGCTGGACCTTCAGAGTTACAACAGTGATACACAGAGCAAAGAAGAAATTGACAATCTTTTGAACAAAGTAGAAGAAAGAATGAAAGAATTGAGTCAGGACAGTACTGGGCCTGTGAAGCAATTACCACCCATAGTTGAAGGAGGAGCCGTTGACCAATATTGGCCCACTGTTGATGGGTGTCTAGTTGAATATGACAAAGATGAAGTGATGTATGATGAAGATTCACCTTATCAGAACATTAAATGTTTGCACTTGAAGCAATGTGGAAATATTCTTATCCTTACTGGGGATGTTAATTTGGTGGAGAGTGATTTGGCATATACCCAAGCCATCGTGTGCAGTGTGGCAAACAGAAATAGGCAAAGATGTACTGATTCTGGGAGGTGGATATGGGGACATGTTATATGAAATAGTCAAACTGAAACTAAAGATGCTCACCATGGTAGAGATTGACCAAATGGTGATTGGTGCATGTAAGAAATATATGCAAAGTAGAGTGGTGATGTCTTAGATACTCTTAAAGCACTCTGCTATCAGGTGCTAACAGAAGACCATATTCCAGTACTGAAGAGGTACACCAAAGAAGGAGAGCATTTGATTACATGATTAATGATTTGATGGCTGTTCCAATCTCTACATGAGAGGAGGAAGATTCCACATGGAAGTTTCTCAGACTAATTCTTGACCTCTCAATGAAAGTATCAAAACAGGATGGGAAATTTTTTATTTATTTATTTATTTATTTATTTATTAGAGACAGAGTCTCACTTTGCCGTGCTCGGTAGAGTGCTGTGGCATCACAGCTCACAGCAACTTCCAGCTCTTGGATTTAGGCAATTCTCTTGCCTCAGCCTCCCGAGTAGCTGGGACTACAGGCGCACACCACAATGCCCAGCTATTTTCTTTGTTGCAGTTTGGCCAGGACCAGGTTCAAACCCACCACCCTTGGTATATGGCAGCAGCACCCTATTCACTGAGCCACAGGCACCGCTCAAATTTTTGTTTTTTGAGATGGAGTCTCACTACATCACCCTCAATAGAGTGCCATGGCATCATAGTGCACAGCAACCTCAAACTCTTGAGCTCAAGCAATTCTCTTGCCTCAGCCTCCCAAGTAGCTGTGAATACAGGTGCCCTCCATAACGCCAGCTATTTTTAGAGACGGGGTCTCACTCTGGCTCAGTCTAGTCTTGAACCTGGGAGCTTAGATCCACCCAGCTCGGCCTCCCAGAGTGCTGGGATTACAGTCCTGAGCCACCACGCCCAGCCTGGGAAATATATTACATAGGAGAACTGTGTCAAGCTGAGGGAAGCCCTGTCGCTCTAGGAAGAACAGCTCGGGCACCTGTATTGTCCTTTGGAATTCCCTAAGGAGATCATCGTGTCCCTTGGAATTATAGTCATTTTACACTGTTTGAAAGAAGGCTATACCCTAAAGATGAATATCCCTGATCATGTGTGCTGCAAATAGCTTTCCTGACCTCCATATGCTGTACATGACATTGAAACAAGTCAGACAATTAATAATGAATTTCTTAAAGTTTTCTATTTTTTAATTATTATTTTTAATTTGAAAAAGCAAATGGAAGGGCAAGGTAATCCTAGCACTCTGGAAGGCCGAGGCAGGAGGATTACTTGTGCTCAGGAGTTTTAGACCAGCCTGAGAAAGAGCAAGACCCTATCTCTACTAAATATAGAAAAAGTGGCTTGGCACCCATAGCTCAGGGGTTAAGGCGGCAGCCACATACACCGGGGCGAGTTCAAACCCAGCCCTGGCCAAAAACTGTAAAAAAAAAAAAAAAAAAAATGGGCGACACCTGTGGCTCAAAAGGAGTAGGGCACCAGCCCCGTAAGCCAGAGGTGGTGGGTTCAAACCCAGCCCCTGCCAAAAAATAAATACATAAATAAATAAAAATAAATAAAATGATTGTTGAAGAATAAAAGTAAAGCATTTCATTGCAATGCTGTGTAAACTATAGAAATAATGGTAAGTTTTCCAGTTTACTTTATGAAGCTAATAGAACCCTGCTACCAAAACCAGACACACACATGTACTCCTCAAGCCAGGCCAGACTAATCTCATTTAGGCTATTTATACGGAATTTTAAAACACACATCCTAAATGGAATACTAGCAAATCTAATTAATTCGTTAGTATGCTATGTTAAAGTATAGTAGAAGCTCCATAGTTGACCACCTCCTTATGTTGACCTAATTTTCATAGAGCAGACATGTACCACATGCACATATCAAAACAGGAGGCCTACTTCCTTACGTTGGCCACCTCCATATGTTGACCCTGGGTGGTCAACTTACAGAGATTCTACTGTAATTGTATTTCATACCTAAGCAGGTCCTGTCCCAGAAATAAATGGATAATCACTATTTTAGAATGTATTGATATTATATGCAGACTGTGTCTGTTTTGTATACTAACAGTCCTGGTATCTAGCACAGTGCCTGGCACATGGCGGACAATAAGTATTTGTTGAGTGACTAAATGAATATTTACTATTAATAATCGGTTTGAGAAGGAAAAGATCCTATAATTCAAGTATCAATTACAGCAAATATATATACATCTGTGTAGTGTGTGTGTGTGTTTCTAAGACCAGATCTCCCTGTCACCCAGGTGGAGTGCAGTGGTGTGACCATAGCTCACTTGTAACCTCAACCTCCTGGGCTCAAGTGATACTCCCAGTTTAGTCTCCCAAGTAGCAGGGACTAGAGGCACATACCATGTCTGGCTAATTTTTAAATTTTTTGCTTTAGAAATGGGATCTTGCTATATTGCCCAGCCTAGTCTCATGGTCTAAAACTCCTGTCCTTAAGCAATCCTGCTGCCTCAGCCTCCCAAAAGAATATATATATATATCCCATGAATAAACTTTAAAAAGTATATAACATCTGCATGAAGAATAGAACAAATTTTTACCAAGGTACATAAAAGCAGATAAATGAGAAACACCTTTGAATTAAAAAATACAACGTTATAAAGATATCAGTTCTTCTCAAACTAATTAATAAATGTAGTGCAGAGCTCATTAAAATGTCAAAGAGACTGGAAGAGGTTAGTCAATAAACTTGGAGAGAAAAAAGAAATACGAGAGGGTATTTGCACAATTATTAAAACCTATTATAAAGTCATAGTAATTAAAACAGAGAAAACTGGCATAGAATAGACAGATCAGTAAAATAAAATTTAAACCCTGAAACAGGCCAGGCATGGTGGCTCATGCCTGTAATCCTACCACTCTAGGAGGCCAAGGCAGGAGGATCTCTGGAGCTCAGGAGTTTGAGGCTAACATGAGCAAGAGGGAGACCCCATCTCCACTAAAAATAGAAAAATTAGTGGCTCAGGGCCTGTAATAGTGTTTAAGGTGAACACATGCACTGAAGTTGGTGGGTTTGAACCCAGCCCAGGCCAGCTAACCAACAATGACAGCTGCAATAAAAAATAGCTGGGCGTTATTGGGCAGGTGTCATCATGCACACACAGCTACTCAGGAGGCTGAGATAGAAGGATTGGTTGAGCCTAAGAGTCTGAGGTTGCCATGAGCTATCACCTCACAGCACTCAATCTCAGGGTGATGAAGTGAGACATCTCAGGGTGATGAAGTGAGACTCTGTCTTAAAAACAAATAAATAAATAAAGGCATGGTGGCTCACACCTGTAATCTTAGCACTCTTAGAGGCCAAGGGAGATGGACTGCTTGAGCTCAGAAGTTGGAGGTCAGCTTAAACAAGAGCAAGACCCCCACCTGCGGTGCATCTTACAAGGGTATATGTGAAACTTAGTAAATGTAGAATGTAAATATCTTAACACAATAACCAAGAAAATGCCAGGAAGGCTATGTTAACCAGTGTGATGTAAATGTGTCAAACGGTCTATAAAACCAGTGTATGGTGCCCCATGATCGCATTAATATACACAGCTATGATTTAATTAAAAAAAAAAAAAAGAGCAAGACCCCCATCTCCACTAAAAATAGTAAAATTGAGACAAGAGGATCGCTTGAGCCCAAGAGTTTGAGGTTGATATGAGCTACAATGACACCATGGCTCTCTACCCATGGGAACATAGTGAAACTCTATCTCAAAAAAACAAAAAAGAAAATCAAATAATAAATAAATAAATACAAATATTATAAACAAAATAATTAGAAAATATGGAAAGTGTTTATATAATCTTGCATGGTAAAGGTTTTTCAAACCATAATACTTACAGAAAAAATTATAAGTGATGCATAGATTTGCCTAGACAAAAAAATTGTTTTTAATTTTTTATTTTTTGTTTGTTTGTTTCAGACAGAGTCTCACTATGTTGCCCTTGGTAGAGTGCCATGGCGTCAGAACTCACAGCAACCTCAAACTCTTGGGCTTAAGCGATTTTCTTCCCTCAGCCTCTCAAGTAGCTGGGACTACAGGCGCCCGTCACAACGCCCAACTATTTTTTTTTGTTGCAGTTTGACTAGAGCTGGGTTCAAACCCGCCACCTTCAGTATATGGGGCCGGTGCCCTACCCACTGAGCCACAGGCGCCACCCCGATGTCCAACAATTTAAATAATGACAATATAAGTAGTGGGAAACGATTTCATATACTGTAGAAGGCAGAGAATAGCTTTAAAAATATAACCTGGAAATTCCGTGTCTAGAATTTTTTTCTGAAGAAAAGATCAAATGATATATGTCTATCACAGAATTCCTTAAAATATTTTTAATGGAAATAATTTGAATGTTCTGCAATAGACTGTTTTGCAGCTTGGCACCCATAGCTCACTGGTTAAGGTGCTGGCCGCATACACTGGGGCTGGCAGGTTCAAACCTGACCTGGGCCTGCTGAACAACAATGACAACTACAACAAAAAAAGAGCCTGGTGTTGTGGTGGGCACCTGTAGTCCCAGCTACTTGGTAGGCTGAGGCAAGAGAATAGCTTAAGCCCAAGAGTTTGAGGTTGCTGTGAGCTGTGATGCTACGGCACTCTACCAAGGGCGACTGTGGCGAGACTGTGTCTCAAAAAAATAAAAAAAGAATATGTCCTGCCCTGACTTAGTAAATATCAGAATGTTTAAGCTATTGGTTTGTGGAATCCACCCACCTGGATTCAAACCCGTCTGTTCCCATCCGTGTGTCTTTCTAAGCTTTAGTTTTTATATCTATCTTTTAAAGTTGTTGTGGGGATTAAATAAACCAGTTTATATGAAGTGCTTATAAGCATAGTGTAAGGTATTCAATAAATCTTCACTGCATATATATACAGTGTGTATGTGTATATATATGTGTATACACACACACACACACACACACACACACACATATAATGATTGTATACTAAACCCTAAAGTCATTGAGGCTGGCATGCAAAAAAAACACTTACTAAACATTTTCAAATAAATAAAATGTGATGAATCTGATGGGTGATTTAACTGAGAAAATTGTGTTTAGGTCAAAAAGAAAATGTGACTATGAAGTAACAGGACCTTAGCTTTCTATGCCTTATTAATGCCTTATTAATGAATGCCAAAAGAGAGCTTTTAAAAGTTATTTTGTACAATAGCAGCATATCGAAATAAATGTATATAGCCTGACAGGGTGAATTCTTTGGACAAAAAAATTCATTTAGATGTAAATGTTCTATTTAAATGTATGTTGTTTTCTATGCAGTAACTTTATAGCCAACCTCTATGTGGTCAAAATACCCATAGCACTTCTTTCATTGAACAAGCACTGTCTGCGCACCTTGCACGGACTAACGACTGCCACACTGATGCGGTGGCCCGTGCTAGGTCATGACTGAGTCTCACGTCCCATTGGGCACCTCAGCGGGTTCCTAGCACTCTGGAGAGCATGGGGTAGGGACCTAGAGAAGGAGGGGCAGGGTCTGGCTGCCACTCACCCAGCTGGGTCACCCAAGGTAAATGCAGTGTGATTCTGGACCTCAACATTTTCATCTATAAAATGACAGCATTAGAGAAACGGCTTGCATTTTTTTTTCTTTTTTATACTATGACCAGAAATAAATTATTTGTGACCCAGTATATACACACCCAGCCAAACATGCGCACACACACATAACTGGAAGACGTGTTCGTGAACGCCAGGCAGTTCCAACTTGGAAACCTCTGTTTTTGTAGTGAAAAAAGGTCTGGCAAGGAAGCAAATTCCTTGGTCGCTGGTGGCTACCAGCCTGATGGGATCATAGGCAAGATACATCACCTCTTCAGGCCCTTGACTATAAAATCAGGCTCCTGGCTTAGATGATCTCAGAAGTCCCTCCATTTCTAAGATTCGATTCCATTCAACAAGGACGTGTCCAGGACCCTGTGCTAGGCACTTTCCAAGCTCAAGAGCTGCAAGGGGGACCACTCATAGACCCCATCATGTAGGGACCCATTGTCCTACTGAGTGAGACAGAGCAAGAGACACAAAAAGGAAATGAGGCTGGTGGCTAACGCCTGTAATCCTAGCATTCCGAGAGGCCAAGGCAAGCAGATCACTTGAGCTCTGGAGCTCAAGATCAACCTGAGCAAGGGTGAGACCCCCTCTCTACTAAAATAGAAAAACCTAGCTGGGTGCTGTGGTGGGCACCTATAGTCCCAGCTACTTGGGAAACTGAGGTATGAGGATCTCTTGAGCCCAAGAGTTTGAAATTGCTATGAGCTTTGATGATGCCATGGCACTCAACCCCAGGGCAACAGACTAAAACGTTTTCTAAAAAAAAAAAGGAAATGGGTGTGTGTCTGCTTATACCAAAGGTCATTGATAATGTGCCTAGTCTGGGCGCCCATAGCTCAGTGTGGCACTGGCCACATGCTTCCAGGGCTGGTGGGTTTGAACCTGGCCCGGGCCTGCTAAACAAACAAAAAAAGCTGTGCGTTATAGTGGGTGCCTATAATCCCAGCTACTAGGGAGGCTGAGGCAAGAGAATCACTTGAGCCCAAGAGTTTGAGGTTGCTGTGAGCTGTGACACCACGGCACTCTACCAATGGTTACAAAGTGAGACTCTGTCTCAATTAAAATATATATATATTCTATATATTGAATGGAATATATATTTTCCATTATATATAGTGCCTAAAGATCCTTAATAGAGGACCACAATCTCTGCCTGCCCCACATCTTGCCCACCACCATTTTTGTATGCCAGTAAATGGGCAATAAACATATGAAGGGTGACCAAACACGTTTCCATCTCTACCCTGGAGGAAAAGGTTGGCTTCAAGGAGGAGCCTCTGGTCGTTCTAAGAGGCCGGACTTCACTCACCTCAAGCTCTGCCAATAGGGGCAAAGGCCGCATGGCTATGAAAGACCGAGCAGAACGCAAAATATCGCTCACTGCTGAGTTAATAATCTTACTAAAGTGTAAAAGTTGTTTTTCAGCCCTCACTCCAATGCCCTGTGAGTTGTTTACTTTTATCAGTTAAATTTTTAAAAATCAATGTCATGCAAAACATAATTATATCCCTAGTAATACGAAACGGTTCCCTCACTTCAGACTTAATAGCCATATCCATTTGGTCACTTTCCATCAGAAGATACTGTTTGAATTGTCAGCTCAAAAGCTCCCACTGCTCAACAAGGCCAAATGCCAACTCAAAACAAACCCTGCAAGCGCAGTCAGGAGCAGACTCTTCCCTGGAGTCTGAATGCCTATTTGTGAACAGCTCTGTGGTGCCAGACTATGGTGCCATTGAGAGACATTTCCAGGGATACTCTGCGTGCCTCAGTAGACATAGGGTGCTTTGCCTTGCTTCCCCTCTACAAGAGAAATGTCTTTTGCTCTGGGGAGCCCCTGCTCCTGCTCTCCATCTCTCTCTGTTGTCATTTACCGCTATTGGCAGCAGGGAAGGCCAAGGCAGAGGAGCTGACCCCAAAGGCACCTAGAGTGTCGCATTCTCTCCCAAGAAATTGCCCACTGACCACAGACAAATGATTCAGAGTGAATTCAGGATGGTTTGGTGGGTGGTTCTTCTGGGAAGCAGTAAAGCCATCCAGAAAGCCGCTGCAAACTACATGATCCAACAATGTTTATTGAGACCTGGGGAAAGGGCTCTGTTTACGACCAAGCTCTGGCTCTCACGGAGTGTGGAGGTCAGATAGATAACTAACAAGTAAGTGCCTCTTATGTGAGGTATTGTTAAGGGCAGAGAAGAAAGGTCAGTCAGGGGTATGGGGAGAGAGGCTCTTCTAGATGGATCTCTTGAGCAAGCTTCCTCTGACAAGGCCATATTTGAATGAAGAACAAGATTGAGTCACCTAAACATGAGCAGCAAGAGGGTTTCAGGTGGATGAAATAGCAATTGCCAAGGCCCTGGTTTGGAGTGTGCTTGGCATGTTGGAAGACTCCCAGGTGGCACTTCAAGGAGCTGATGACAGAAATTCCTCCTGGGGAGCCTCTCATGGGACACACTGATTTCGATGGTTACTGAGGGACTTCCTGTTAAGACTGGTAGAGATGGACTCAGCACCTATAGCTCAGTGGCTAGGGCGCCGGCCACATACACCTGGGCTGGCAGGTTCGAACCCAGCCCAGGCCTGCTGAACAACAACAACAAAATAACCGGGCATTGTGGCAGGCACCTGTGATCCCAGCTATTTGGGAGGCTGAGGCAAGAGAATAGCTTGAACCCAAGAATTTGAGGTTGCTGTGAGCTGTGATGCTATAGCACTCTATCAAGGGCAACAAAGTAAGACTCTATCTCAAAAAAAAAAAAAAAATCTGGTAAAGATGATCTTCCCAGGTGGAAGGTGGGTGGATCCTGCTCACAACTGGAGCTCCCAGGTCCCCTCCACACTTTTGTTTGTTTGTTTTTTGTTTTGTTTTGTTTTGAGACAGAGTCTCACTATGTCACCCTCAGTAGAATGCTGTGATGTCACAGCTCACAGCAACCTCAAACTCTTGGGCTCAAGAGATTCTCTTGCCTCAGCCTCCCAAGTAGCTGGGACTACAGGCATCTGCCACAGTGCCTGGCTATTTTTTGGTTGCACCCATTGTTTGGCGGGCCCTGGGCTGGATTCGAACCCGCCAGCTCAGGTGTATGTGGCTGGCGTCTTAGCCGCTTGAGCCACAGGCGCCGAGCCAATGCTTATTATTTTTGTGGTTATTGCTACAATTATAGGAATCAGGTTATTATCCCTGACATCTGCAGAAGGTAGGAGGACAGTGGGAACAGCCCAGTGAGTGCAGAAGAGACGCTCTGAAAACACACCCGACCTGCTTCCTCCATTCATGAGCCCTCTGCACACGGCTGGTGCTTCTCTTAGAATGGGGATCAAACTCCTTCTGCTGTCATTGAGGGTCCCCTCTCAGGCACAGCTCATCTCTCAGGAGCCCCCCTCCTGCACTGCTTCTCCCAGAGTAGATGTCCTTGCCTTTCTCTTCACTGGCTAAATTCCATTCATCCTTCAAACCTAGTGACGTCAAGGTCACTACGAGAAGTTCTTCCTTTGAAATTTTTCAGCATTATCTGCTTCTGCCATTCATTTGGCATTTAGTGTATTCTGTTTTCTATTTTGCTTAATGGGAAAGCTGCAGAAGAACTGGGTCTTGTCCTTTTTTTGTAACTCTCCCCTCAACACGCACACCTCCCACACCACCCCCACCACATAGCACAAGGCTGAGAACACTGAGAATGCTCAATAAAGAAATATTTTTGGCCTGAATGAATGGCCTTAAGGTCTGTTCCTTTCAACAATTATGGCCCAATAAATTATACCGGCATTGCCTCCTGGAGGGAAAGGCCACACCAAGGCTCCCACAGATGGGGAAACTGCTCTGCCTGCCAAAACCCAGATGCAGGGCAGCCTTGGCCTTGTTTGGCTGTCTACCTGAATCTGAGTTTAACAAGTTGGCCTGCAGTTTTACAGCCTGAATCACCAGGCTCAGCACTACAGCATGAGCTCTTTGTCCACATGCTGGAGCCAGGTGTTGAGGGAACAGGCTGTGGTGACTTACCCAGTTCAACAAGACCAGCAGGAGGGGGAGAGGGGTGCCTGCACCCCAGGCTGCTAGGCCAGGGGACTTGTCTGCAAAAGGAACGCTTGTCTGGACTCTAAACAGAAAAAAAAAAAAATGTGATGAAGTTTATAGCATACGGATCGGGGGCTGAGGACACAGAGGGAAGTATACTAGGTTGGGAGAGGGAGTTATGGAACATAAAATGACCTTTGAGATTGTGATTGAACTGAACGAAGCTGAGTGAAAGGACCTAGACTCAGTCAGATTTTATTTCCATAGCTATAAGAGTTGTGTGGCCCTAGGAAGAATGCTGGAATCCATTAAATTCAAGCCTCTAGAATTGGAGTTACATATCTTAAGAGCCAAAGAAATGCAGAATGTAAACAAGTGATACAGGGGTTGAAGACTGGTGAGTAGAGATCTCTGGCCATGTGAGTATTCCCTTTTTGGGCTCTGAAGTCATTGGTACAGCAACTATAAATAGAGTTCACAGCAGCCCTGTGCTGGTTACAGTTTAACAACCAGTTCTCAAGGAAAAAAAAAAAGAAAACCTGACTTATAGCTTTTGCAGATTTCTGTGGTGTAAATACACCCACCTCAGCCAATTTCAAATTACCCAGAAGGTAGGCTTAGAATATAGGGCTCGAAGGAGATTGCAGAGCTGGTTCTTCTGAGTCTTTGCGGGCTGGCTCCCGATTCCCTGCAGCCCGTCAAGGTCACCAACAGCATCACACTTCTCTGGTAGTTTGCCAGTCACGTCAAGCACTGTGAGTCGATGGGGCAACCTCAAAAATTATATGAGACGATGACTCCAAATATTGTTTAAGATAATATAATAATTCCTAAACGGAGGAGTACCTCTTAAACCTGGTGCAATTTAGAATTAAGTGTGGAAATATTTAAAAGAAGAATATTTATGGTATTAATGTTTTTATGTTAAAATATTTGTACATATTTGGTATTTTATGCTTGAAAGAATCTGACCTGTTAGTACTGTATAACATCTCAGCCTCGCTGGGCACAGTGGCGCGTGCCTATAGTCCCAGCTACATGGGAGGCTGACACAGGAGGATCGCTTGAGTCCAGGAGTTCTGGGCTGTAGTGCGCTATGCCGATCGGGTGTCCACACTAAGTTTGGCATCAGTTTGGTGACCTTCTGGGAGCGGGGGGCCAACAGGTTGCCTAAGGAGGGGTGAACCGGCCCAGGTCAGAAACAGAACAGGTCAAAGCTCCTGTGCTGATCAGTAGTGGGATGGAGCCTGTGAATAGCCACTGCATTCCAGCCTGGGCAACATAGCGAGACCCCTTCTCTGGAAAAAAAAAAAAAATCTCAGCCTGTAATTTCCGTTTCACATGTGTAATTGTGTAACTCAGCTCTTTCTCTTCTCTTTCCTTCCCCGTCAGTCCTGAAGCCTGTAGATGAGGCAGAGCAAAGTAGACAGAGTCGATCCTCATTACTTGTGGATTTCATATTTGTGGATTTGCCTACTCCCTAAAATTTATTTGTAATCCCCAAATCGATACTCGTGATGGTTTTTGCACATATCACCCATGTGCACAGAGCAGTGAAAAACTGGAGTCAACTGAGAGGCACACAAGGCAATGCTCTGACTTCCTAGTTCAGCTCGGATTTTGTAAAAAAAAAAAAAAGTCCCTTTTGTGGTCTGTTTAGTTCCATGTTTTTCACATTCTTGTCCCCTTTTTGGTGGTTTTGCTGTTTAAAATGGCCCCCAAGTGCAGTGCTCAAGTGCTATCTGGTATTTCTGAGCAGTAAAAGGCCGCAGTGTGCCTTCTGGAGACAATGTCGGACGAGTTTCATTCAGGCGCGAGTCATAGTGCTGTTGGCTTAATGCAATGTGAGTGAATCCACGATATTTATTAATAAGGTGTCTTTTTTTTTTTGAGACAGAGCCTCAAGCTGTTGTCCTGGGTAGAGTGCTGTAGCATCAAAGCTCACAGCAACCTCCAACTCCTGGACTTAAGCGATTCTCTTGTCTCAGCCTCCCAAGTAGCTGGGACTACAGGTGCCCTCCACAATGTCCGGCTATGTTTTAGTTGTAGTTGTCATTGTTTTTTGGCGGGCCCAGGCTGGATTTGAACCGCCAGCTCTGGTGTATGTGGCTGGCACCTTAGCTGCTTGAGCTACAGGTGCCAAGCCTAATAAGGTGTCTTTAAACAGAAATACACATAAAGTAAGGTTATATACTAATCAGCTGACAAAAAATGTGACCAGAGGCTCTCAGGAACCTAACCTGGCGTTTCCCCTAGGAGCAGTCGGTCAACATTCCCCAGTTCAGTGCTCAAGGTAACGTGATCAAACACAACTACCGTGAGTAATGAGAACAGCCTGCGTGTGCAGGGTGAGGAGTCGCCACGGCCCAGAGCAGAGTGTCGGATCTCAAGCAGGGTGAAGAGGGGATCCATGCAGTGGTGGCTCCAAGTAGGTAGTCAGAGTCCATGCAGGAAAAAGAAGTGGTAACTCAGGCCGGATGCAGTGGCTCTCACCCATAATCCCAGCACTCTGGGGGGCTGAGGCGGGTGGATTGCCTGAGCTCACAGGTTGAGACCAGCCTGAGCGAGAGCGAGACCTCATTTCTAAAAATAGCTGGGTGTTGTGGCCAGTGCCTGTAGGCCCAGCTACTTGGGAGGCTGAGGCAGGAGAATCACTTGAATCCAAGAGTCTGAAGTTGCTGTGAGCTATGACTCCACAGCACTCTACCCAGGACAACAAAGTAAGACTCTGTCTCACAAAAAAAAAAAAAAGAGAGAAGTGGTAACCCAGATGGGAGGTATTGACGAATTAAGTAAAAACAGCAGGTTGGGTGTGATGGCTCATACCTGTAATCCTAACACTCTGGGAGTCTGAGGCAGATGGATTGCTTGAGCTCAGGAGTTTAAGACCAGACTGAGCAAGAACAAGTCTCTCCTGCTCTACTAAAAATGGGATCAATTAGCTGGGCCTTGTGACAAGCGCCTGTAGTCCCAGCTACTCAGGAGGCTGAGATAAGAGGATTCCTCAAGCCCAAGAGAGTTTAGGGTTGTTGTGAGCTATGACACCACAGTTCTCACCCCAAGGCAACAGAGTGACATTCTGTCTTTAAAAAGAGAAAATGAAAAAGAAATAAGTAAAGCACAGTAAGCCAGATTCTCTCTTTCTCTTCTCTGAGAGGGCCCAGGGCCAACATCACCACGACAGCAATGAACACCCCTAAAGCTCAGGCCTTCACTAATAAAATACTATTTTCCAGGCAGTGCCTGTGGCTCAGTGGGTAGAGTGCTGGCCCCATATACTGAGGGTGGTGGGTTTGAACACAGCCCCGGCCAAACTGCAGGGATTTGGAGGTTGCTGTGAGCCGTCACATTACAGCACTCTACAGAGGGTTAACAAGTGAGACTCTGTCTCAAAAAAAAAAAAAAAAAAAAAGAAAGAAAGAAAAAGAAATACTATTTTCCATGGCTCCTTGGAGAAATGGATGATTCCAGGGCTAGGGCAGGCAAAGTGCAACATAAATCTGAAACATCTTATTATTCTAGAAAGCAAAAGAGCAGCAAAAAAAACTCAATAAAAATTACAGGAGCATGTCAAGAGGAACCTGATGCTTGATTAGAGACAATACAAAATTCAAAATAAATGAAGATAGTAGTAGATTATAACCTATTTAATAAAATAGGCAACATGTAGACATAGGTAAAAGAAATAAATTATGGTCATTGAAAGTTTTATTAGAAGTTTCACAGTAAGTGGAATATTTACATAGATTCCAAACATATCCTTACAAAATACTGATTAGTTACAAAGAGAATGAAAAAGTCAAGTTTCCAGCGGTGAGAACTGGCAGACACCACCTTAATCAAGTGATCTAAGTTAACATCCTTAGTAAGGAGAAAAGCTGACACCGTGCACCCGATGAGAGGATGTGCTGAGAACACAGCACTGTCTCTGTCATTTTCCTGCCCGACATGCATAAACTGAATCTAATTAGGGGGATCAGCTATGCCCAAATCAAGGAATATTCTGCAAAAATAGTTGGTCTGTAACCTTCAAAAATATCAAGGACATGAGGGTGAAGAACTCTAGAGATGACAAGTAGGGCGGTGCCTGTGGCTCAAGGAGTAGGGCGTCAGCACCATATGCTGGAGGTGGCGGGTTCAAACCTGACCCCGGCCAAAAACTGCAGCAACAACAACAACAACAAAAAGATGACAGGTAAACACAGCGCTGGATTCTGAACCGGATCTGTCCACTGTACAGAATAGTGTAAGCACTGGCACTATTGGCAAAACTTAAACGGGGGGTGAGGATCCTAATGGTAGCAACGGGTCAATGTTAATCTCCTGGAGTTTTGTTTGTTTGTTTTTATTTTTTGAGACGGAGTCTCACTGTCACCTAGGCTGGGGTGTCATTGCATCAGCCTAGCTCACAGCAACCTCAAACTCCTGGGCTAAAGCGATCCTCCTGCCTTAGCCTCCCCAGTAGCTGGCGCTACAGGCACTTACCATCACACCCAGCTAATTTTTCTGTTTTTAGTAGTGACAGATCTTGCTCTTGATCAGGCTGGTCTCCAAATCTTAAGCTCAAAGGATCCTCCTGCTTTGGTCTCCCAGAGTGCTAGGATTACAAACTGAGCCACCAGGCCCGGTGGCTCATTTAAATAGCCATGTTGTGCTTATATAGGAGCATGTCCTCGTTTGCAGGAAAATACACGCTAAAATATTCAGAGGTGATGGAGTATTAGGTTGGGAACGAACTTACTCTTGGTTCAGATAAAATTTATTTGTACTATCAACTTTTCTAAAAGTTTGAGCTTGTATCAAAAATGTGTGAAGCAATAGATTTAGATTTCTGATTTTTAAGTAAAAATTGTATTAACCTTATATATAGCACTAAAACACTTCAGGGAAATTAGGTTCACCACATCCATATGTTTAATTTATTATATTTATAAAGATTACTTGGGTACTTCGGAAGGCTTGTCAGTTAGACATTCAAAGTATATACTCTTAAAAGGAAATAGAATATATTACATTTATAAATGCAGTTTTGTTTTGTTTTGTTTTGTTTTTGAGACAGAGTCTCACTTTGTCACCCTCAGTAGAGTGCTGTGGCATCACAACTCACAGCAACCTCCAACTCTTGGGCTTAAGTGATTCTCTTGCCTTAGCCTCCCAAGTAGCTGGGAGGGTGGGACTTCAGGTACCCACCACAATGCCTGGCTATTTTTTGTTGTAGTTGTCTTCGTTGTTTAGCTAGCTGGGGCTGGATTCGAACCCGCCATCCTCGGGGTATGTGGTGGCGCCGTAACCACCATTCTAGGGCGCCAAGCCCTCTAAATGCAGTTTAAATGGTTGATTTCAGTGAATGTATAAGACTAAATTATTATTTTAAAACTTCCTAAAAGTAATCACTAAAATCATCTAGACTTATAAATAGAATAGAGTTTCAACTGAACTTAAAAAGTCTACGGAATATGAACTTTTTAAAACCAGAGTTAAAATGAAAAATACATACTATATACTCGAGTATAAGCCGAGTTTTTTCGGCACAGAATTTGTGCCAAGTTCGGGTTTTTCGGCACAAATTTTGTGCCGGAAAAAACTCGGCTTATACTCGAGTATATACCCGAACCGGCACAAATTTTGTGCCAGAAAAAAACTCAGCTTATTTATACTTGAGTATATACGGTAAATAAATAAAACATCAGCCTTTGCACCAGAAAGCTGGTAGCACTGTGGGGAAGAAGCAAAAGAAGAGGAAAGGAGGGCAGGTGCTGGGAGAGAGGAAGGGGACTGTGCGGTGGAAGGAGCTCCCGGGCCGTGCAGTGGTGAAGGGCAAGGTGGAGGGTTTCTCAGACGAGGACAACACACTGGAGCCAGGAGAGGACCCGGAGCGGCCCGACCTCAGTCTCAGAGAACAGCACATGAGACAGGTAAGTCCGAGGGGTCAGGGGAGGCGAGCGCAGAGCTGCTTCTGATCTGAGATGAGGGACAGGAGAGCAAACCAAAGAAGAGGCAGAAAAGCCACGAGCCTTGGCCGGGGTCGGAGCCCGACGGGATCATTAGAGCTACAGACTCCAGAGGAGAGCTCGTGTCCTGGTGAAATGGAGAAACGCTGACAAGGCTGACCTGGTCCCTGCCACGGAAGCCAATCTCAAGTGCTCACAGGTTGTCATATCCTTCTGTGGGGAAAGGCTGATGTGACATTCCCGCCCCTGGAAGGATGATGGCAGAAAAGATGACATGAATTAACTTTCCTGAAGAACCACACATACCCTGTCACATACCCACAAGTACCCTGTGACGTCTGACTGTGGGTTTCAAGTGAGGAGGGAAGGAATTTCACTTGTCTTGACACTATAGAGGTGGCTTGAGAAGATGTCCTTTGAAGAACCAGTATAGTCTCTGTGCCCTGCAGCCTCCTGAAGGGCTGTAAAGCCATCAAGCTATAGAGTTTGCACGCCCAGCTCAGTGGAGGGGAAGGGAGTAAGTGTTTCGAGGCAACCCATTCTGCACTTTGCTGAGAAAAGCAAAAGGCCATCTATGCAGGACAAACCTTGCAGAACTGGCTGTGTGGGAGAGCAAGTACTGTAGATCTTCAAAAAGCTCCACAGTCACAGCCTTCTTCCCCGTAGTGTTAGTTCTGCATTTTTACAGTGTAACATGAGTGTAGTTTTTGGTTATTACTGGTCTATTATTTGGGGTGGGAGGGATAGTGTGGGAAAGAAGGGAGCTAAGTAGGATCATTTTGGTTAAAATTTGGTGCCTGGTTGGGGAAATGGTGAAATCATGGAAAAAACAGACAACTAATGATTTGCTTCTTCCTCTTCTGTTTTTTTTTTTATTTTTAACAGTCTCACTATGTCACCCTCTGTAGAGTACTGTGACATCACAGCTCACAGCAACCTCCAACTCCTGGGCTTAAGTGATTCTCTTGCCTCAGCCTCCCAAGTAGCTGGGACTATAGGCGCCCACCACAATGCCCAGCTACTCTTTGTTGTTGTTGTAGTTGTCATTGTTGTTTTAGCAAGCTTGGGCTAGGTTCAAACCCGCCAGCCCTGGTGCATGTGGTCGGCACCATAACCACTGGACTATGGGCACCAAGCCTAATGATTTGCTTCTATGTCCATTATATTTTACCTTTTCAAAAAAATGTCACTGGTACCATAAATGAGGACTGTAAGAGACTGTTTAAAAGCTGTGAATGCCTGAAACCTATAAGCCAAGGTGTTCCCTGCTTGAGCTCAATGCTTTTCTCCACGAATACTATTCTATAAGCTAGTTGGTAAGTTACCAAAGCTGCCAATTTGGAGATAGAAACTGGAGAACATACTTTAGGAGATCATTCTTAGAGGTGCTAATTCCTGAAATTAAACAAGATGACCCTTTTCCAGTTACGAAGTTATCAATACCAGCTTGTCCATCCAAGCTACAGGCTGAGGTATTCAGGAAGAGGGTGGTACAGGAAATGGGAGATAGGGGAGACCAGGGCTCATGCTCTTAGTTGTTTTTTTTTTTTTAATTTTGAAATACAAAACCCATTGCTAGCAGGGCTCAGTCACTGACAGCACAAGTTTCATTGAAAATTTCAAAAACACAGGCAGCACCTGTGGCTCAGTGAGTAGGGTGCCAGCCTCATATACCAAGGGTGGTGGGTTCAAACCCAGCCCTGGCCAAACTGCAACAAAAAAATAGTCAGGTGTTGTGGCGGGCACCTGTAGTCCCAGCTACTGGGGAGGCTGAGGCAAGAGAATCGCCTAAGCCCAAGAGCTGGAGGTTGCTGTGAGCTGTGATGCCCCAGCACTCTACTGAGGGTGAAAAAGTGAGACTCTGTCTCTAAAAAAAAAAAAAGGAAGAATAATAAAATTTCAAAAATAGGCTCAGCACCTGTAGCTCAGTGTAAGGGCACCAGGCACATGCACTGGGGCCAGTGGGTTCAACAAAAATAGCCAGGCATTGTGGCGGGCACCTGTAGTCCCAGCTACTGGGAGGCTGAGGCAAGAGAATAGCTTAAGCCCAAGAGTTTGAGGTTGCTGTGAGCTATGACACCCCAGTGCTCTACCGAGGGCGACATAGTGAGACACTGTCTAAAAACAAAAAGAAAATTTCAAAAACAAGTTTAAGAGTTGAATCATTTCAAAAGCGCTGGTCTCAGGAGAACATTAAACTTTCATACCGAGGCAGTGGTTCACTGTAAAACACAACAAACAAAAACATTTTTTAAAGAAAGAATTTAATGATACCCAAATGCTCTGTCTTGAATCATAAGATTCATCAGTTCTTGACATCATCTAGACTTGCCAACTAGAGCTACACTGTTAAATCTTTTTTAGGCATGTGTTAGATTTCTGGGAAAATTTTGTTTAAATGTAAACTTCATACCACACTGTCAGTTTTTGTCTTAACAAAATTATAGATTGATTTAAAAAAAAAAGAAGAAGGAAAGAAAGAAAACAGGCTCGGCGCCGTAGCACAGTTGTTATGGTGCCAGCCACATGCACTGAGGCTGGCGGATTTGAACCTGGCCCAGGCCAGATAAAAACAACAACTGCAAAAAAAAAAAAAAAAAAAAATTAAATTAAAAATAGGCAAAAGATCTGAATAGACACCTCTACCAAAGACTTTCAACAGCTGGCAAATAAGCATAAGAAAAGATACTGAACATCATTATCATTAAAGAATTGTAAATTAAAATAAGTATATACCTATTAAAATGGCTAAAATCTAAAGAATTAACAATACCAAGTGCTAGCAAAGATGTGGAGCACTAAGAACTCTCAGATATTGGCTCAGCGCCTGTGGCTCAACGGCTAAGGCATCAGCCACATACACCTGGCTGGCTGGTTCGAATCCAGCCCGGGCCCGCAAAACAACAATGACTGCTGCAACCAAAAAATGCTGGGCGTTGTGGCGGGTGCCTGTAGTCCCAGCTACTTGGGAGGCAGAGGCAGGAGAATCGCTTGAGTCCAGGAGTTGGAGGTTGCTGTGAGCTGTGATGCCACAGCACCGTACCCAGGGTGACAGCTTGAGGCTCTGTCTCAAAAAAAAAAGAAAGAACTCTCAGGTATTGCTTTGGGGATAACAATGATACAGCCACTTTGCATGACAGTTTAGCAGTTTCTTACAAAGCTGAACTTACTCTTACCAGAGAATCATGGTGCTTCTAGGTATTCACCGAAATGAGTCAAGTACAAGTCCACACGAAAACCTGTGCACCAATGTATACAGCCGCTTTGTTCATAATTGGTAAAAACTGGAAGCAATCAAGATGTGCTTCAAAAGGTGAATTAATAGGTCAGGCGCAGTGGCTCACGCTTGTAATTCCAGCACTCTGAGAGGCTGAGGCAGTTGGATTGCCTGAGCATATGGGTTCAAGACCTGCCTGAGCCAGAGTGAGATCCTGTCTCTAAAAATAGCCGGGAAGCTATGGCCGGCGCCTGTAGTCCCAGCTACTTGGGAGGCTGAGGCAAGAGAATCGCTTAAGCCCAGGAGTTTGAGGTTGCTGTGAGCTATGACACCATAGCACTCTACCAAGGGTGACAAAATGAGACTCTGTCTCAAAAAAAAAGGTGATAGGCTCGGCACCTGTGGCTCAAGCAACTAAGGCACCAGCCATATACACCCGAGCTGGTGGGTTCGAATCCAGCCCGGGCCCGCCAAACAACAATGACGGCTGCAACCAAAAAATAACCAGGTGTTGTGGCGGGCACCTGTGGTCTCAGCTACTTGGGAGGCAGAGATAGGAGACTCGCTTGAGCCCAGGAGTTGGAGGTTGCTGTGAGCTGTGATGCTATGGCACTCTACCCAGGGTGACAGCTTGATGTTCTGTCTAAAAAAAAAAAAAAAAGGTGGTAATCATACAATGGAATATTGTTCAGCCATAAAAAGCACTGAGCTATCAAGGTGATAATCTTATCAGAAGGTGATAATCATACAATGATTATGTGGTAATTATACAATGGAATATTGTTCAGTCGTAAAAAGAACTGAGCTATCAAGACAGGGAGGAAACTTAAATGCACTTTGCTTAGTATGAGAAATCAACCAGAGGTGCTAAGTACTACGTGATCCAAAAGCAAAACTATAGAGACAGTAAAAAGATTAGTGGTTGCCATGGATTTTATGGCAGGAAGGGAGTAATGAACAGATGATACCCAAGGGAATTTTAGGGCAGTGAAACTGTTCTGTATGATACTATAATGATAGATGCGTGACATTACTCATTTGTCAAAACAAAACCTATAGGCTGTGCTTGGTGGCTCACTCCCTCCTGTAATCCTAACATTCTGGAAGGCCAAGGCGGGTAGATTGCCTGAGCTCATGGGTTCGAGATAAGCCTGAGTGAGAGCAAGACCCTGTTTCTAAAAGTAGCTAGGTGTTATGGCAAGCGCCCTTAGTCCCAGCTTCTCAGGAGGCAGAGGCAGGAGAGTCACTTAAGCCCAAGAGTTTGAGGTTGCTGTGACCTATGACTCCAAGGCACTCTACCAAGAGCAACAAAGTCTGTCTCAAAATAAATAAATAAATAAATAAATATATATATATATATATACACACACACACACAAACTATAACACAAATAATGAACTTTAATGTAAACTATAGACTTCAGTTAACAATAAAGTATCAAGGGTGGTGCTTGTGGCTCAGTGGGTAGGGCGCGGGCCCTATATACTGAGGGTGGAGGGTTCAAACCTGGCCCCGGCCAAACTGCAACAACAACAACAACAACAAAAATAAAGCATCAATATTTGTTCATCAACTTTAAAATTAATTCAAGATGTTAAGAGGAAAAATTGGCAGGACGTGGTGGCTCATGCCTATAATCCTAGCACTCTGGGAGGCCTGGGCAGGAGGATTGCTCAAGCTCAGGGATTGAGACCAGCCTGAGCAAGAGTGAGACTTCTCCTCTACTAAAAACAGGGAAATTAGTCAAGTGTTGTGGCAGGCACCTGTAGTCCCAGCTACTGGGGAGGCTGAGGCAGGAGGCTCTCTTGAGTACAGGACTTTGAGGTTGCTGTGAGCCAGGCTGGGACCACAGCACTCTAACCTGGGGCAACAGAGTGAGCCTCCATCTCAAAAATAAATAAATATGGTGGGGAGTGGTGGCTCATGCCTGTAATCTTAGCACTCTGGGAGGCTGAGGCAGGTGGATTGCTTGAGCTCACAAGTTCAAGACCAGCCTGAGCAAAAATTTAGACTCCTGGTCTCTACTAAAAATAGAAAAAACTGAGGCAAGAGAGACTCTTGAGCCCGAGAGTTAGAGGTTGCTGTGAGCTATAATGCCACAGCACTCTACTCAGGGTGACAGCCTAAGACTCTGTCTCAAATAAATACATAAATAAAATAGGGAAAATTGTGTGTTGGGAGGAACACATAGGAATTCTTCATACTATCTGTTCAACCTAAAACAACCATAAAAAAATTGTGTATCGGCTCAGCGCCTGTGGCTCAAGTGGCTAAGGCACCAGCCACATACACCTGAGCGGGAGGGTTCGAATCCAGCCCAGGCCTGACAAACAACAATGTCGGCTGCAACCAAAAAAAAGCCGGGCGTTGTGGCAGGCACTTGTAGTGCCAGATGCTTGGGAGGCAGAGGCAGGAGAATCGCTTGAGCCCAGGAGTTGGAGGTCGCTGTGAGCTGTGATGCCACGGTACTCTACCCAGGGTGACATCTTGAGGCTCTGTCTCAAAAAAATAAAATACAAGACTATAACAAAATTAGGCAAAAAATTATAAGCAAAGAGTATTCTTTAAATAAAGGAAGTTTTAACATGAGTCTTGTTCTTGCCAACTGTGATATGTCCTATCTACGTCTTCCTGGTGCTACTCCATGGGTCAGAACAAGACCAACTCCACCACCGGCATCACACTCCACTGACAGTCATGGGAAGCCAGGAAAATTCTCTGCTGTGGAAATTAGAGAGAGGACGTGTCCTCCGCTTCTATTGCCACATTTAATAGACATTAAAAAATTGTTCTGCGCTTGGCGCCTGTGGCTCAAGCAGCTAAGGCACCAGCCACATACACCTGAGCTGGTGGGCTCGAATCCAGCCTGGACCCACCAAACAACAATGACAGCTGCAACCAAAAAATAGCTGGGCATTGTGGCAGGTGCCTATGGTCCCAGCTACTTGGGAGGTGGAGGCAGGAGAATCGCTTGAGCCCAGGAGTTGGAGGTTGCTGTGAGCTATAATGCCACAGAACTCTATTCAGGGTGACAGCTTGAGGCTCTGTCTTGGGAAGAAAAAAAATTATTCTGTATCACCATGGTTTGTGTTCTTTTGTGGGGTATGTGTCCTCTTAGAATATGACACTTAGAGAAGCAGCCATTATGAGGTCCGAGAACCAACTCCCTTTCCTTAGTCTATCAAGGCCGTGGGAGGAGAGCTGCCCCTGAGAGGCAGGAATAAACCAGAAAATGGTCGGCCACTTAGATCAAATCAAGGGAGTTCGAGAACTGCACACGGCAGGTGAACAGGGACTGTAGGCCAAGGTGTTTCTCCTGCTCTGCTTGGCATTACTAGTGAAGACCACCAAAATCACCCATGCATGGCCCATCCTATTCATTCATTCAACAAATATTCATTAAATATCTCTTTTATGCCAGGAGCTGTTCTGTTTACTTGGGATACAAGACTGACAAAAATGGATAAAATTCCCTGCTTTTGTAGAGCACATGTTCTAGTACGGAAAGAAAGAAACAACAAATGTAATAAATTACTAAATGATACAATGTGTGCTCAGGAGATAAAGGCCATGGAGGAAAGATACAAAGGCAAGGGAACTCCAGGGTTTTCAAGAAGGGGGTGGGGGCAGTTGCAGTTTTAAATCTTGGGTTGGAATCAGCCTCCTTAGGAGGAAAAAAGCTGGAGCAAAGCCCTGAAGATGGGAGCTGGCCCAGGCAGAGGGAGCCACGCCCTGCTCTGTCTAAGGATCCACAAGGACTGTCCTTGGCTGGAACCCAGGTGTCTGTCCTCTACCACTCACTGATGGCTGGCCTAGTCCTCCCAACTTGAAAGACTAGTGGCAGGTTGGCAGAAGGATGAAAAAGATGAAATATCAGGGGTGTTTCCAGTTGAAACGCATTTCTGACTTGTCAAAGTGGAAATAGAGTCCCTGAGACAGCCACCACGTGCTGGATCAGCCAGTCAGGTCTCTGCAGAGACAGCTTGAGTATAAGGCAGACTCAGTAGTTAGGGTGATCCCTTAAATACTCATTAAGTGTGGAGTGCACACTGATTTCACCCAGGTTAGGTTTGTGTGAAATATGTGCTACCGATGTGCACATGTTTGCAACCATTGAAGAAAAACCTACTGCTTTGGGGCATTTCATTTAAAGTTCACGGAAACAGGTATGTCAGCTATTTGCTTGAAATATAAAAGGTGCTAAACAGAGCTTCACTTCACACTAGCTGGGTGCTAGTCAGGGTAAGTTACATTACAGACAACCCCGACCTCAGTGGTTTGCAACAACAAAGGTTTATTTCTCACTTAAACTGTGTGTATCATGAGTTGGCTAGAGCCACGTTCTCATGTCTCCTCATTCTGGGACCCAGGCTGGGAAGCAGCTGTCACTGCAAACATTGCCAGTTGCCATGGCAAAGGGAAAGAGACCTCAGGAGGGTCCTGCACTCAAATAAAATGCTCCAGCACTTCCGCTTGGAACTCCTTGGCCAGAGCAAGTGACACAGCCCCACCCAACCACAAGAGGGCCCATAATGCGGGTCCACACATTGGGGACATGCAGAGGGCTAGAAGTACTTGGTGGCTAGAATGAGTGACTCCCCCAAACTGCCAGAGCCAACTTGTGTTCAGACAAACAGCCATGAGCAAACTCAGCCAATCATGGCTCAGGCCGTAGCACAACCCCCACCCCACCCCATGCAGGTGTTAGACCATCTTTGAGGAGGAAGTTACTTTTTTTTTTTAAATTTCAGATTACTATATGGGTATAGATGATTAGGTTACAATGTTTGTGTCTGTTAGGTAAAAGTCCAAGTTGTAGTTGAGGGGAAATTGCTTTTTCATGTAACATGATTGAAATAGTTCCTGAGCACAGAGACAAATGACAAAATAGCACAGCTACGTCTGTCCCCAAGGGATGTCCGTACACAGGAGAGAACATGACCTAGACAGATTTTGTATTTGTTGTGTAAAAAAGACAAAAGCAAGTGGGATCTGCCTTCCACCTGATTCCAGACAAAGGGCTCTGGAAGATGACTATGATTGCCCGAACATCTTAGGAGCAGGAACTCAGAAGAAAAACACACATTCTGTTTCAGATGTGCCAAATTTTGAGGAAGTGGCAGGATGTCTGTAGGAGGTTAGATCCAGTAAGATGTTAGGAATGAACCCCTACCCCAAGGAGAAGACTGTGGCTTAGAGACACCCAAGGAAAGTCATCTGCATCAAGGAGAGAGCCAAGCCAAGAAGAGGGAGGACAAGGTCAAGGGCAAAACCTTGCCAATGCTGTTGACCCTGAAGAGAGAAAGTGATGTAGGCAGAGCAGGAGGACACCTGTCTTGAAAGCTAAGACCACAGCCACCTCCAAAAAGAGGAGAGGTCACAGGCCCTCAGGGAGCCAGAGAAATTTGGTCCTGGGGTTGAGGGCAGGGCCCCTAGTCAGGGGGCTTCTATATCCTGTACCAAACAAATGCCTCCCCTGGAAGGGCTCCTGCCCCCTCCTGATGGATGGATGAATTGGGGCAGTCCTTCACAGCACACCTAGCCCCCTATGAACTGGGGCCTTCTGGGTCTTGCTTGTTGGAACCTCCCCAGTGCCTAGTCCAATGCTGACGCTTGGAAAGCATTTGATAAATGTTCAGTGGGTGAAAAAATGAATGAGTAGGAAGAGAAAGGTGTATTCAAAATAGTGAAATTGAAGCTAAGGGTTTAAATGAGGAAAACATAAGAAGGCAAAGAGAGATGCAATTTGGCTTAACTCAACAAATAATGTACGCAGGCTGGGCAGGGGGCTTACGCCTATATTCCTAGCACTATGGGAGGCCAACGCAGGAGGATTACATGAGGTCAGGAGTTTGAGACCAGCCTTAGTAAATTGAGATCCTGTCTCTACTAAAAATACAAAATCTGGGGCGGCACCTGTGGCTCAAAGGAGTAGGGCGCGCACCCCATATGCCGGAGGTGGCGGGTTCAAACCCAGCCCTGGACAACACTGCAAAAAAAAAAAATAAATAAATAAATAAATAAATAAATAAATAAAAAATAAAAATACAAAATCTGGCAGTTCAAGCAGGGTACTTGTGTACAGATAGCCGAGCTGGGTTGTCAATTCTTGCTTTTTTAGTAGATACTATGTGCAGCACAACACATCTATACGGGGCAATTATTTTAATAAAGAGTTTTTTCATAACTCAGGCACATTCTCAACACAACAGAGCCTAACTGCCTACACTACAAAACAGAATGAACATGCCGGGAACCTCGTCAAGAGAAGAGAAAGGGCTTTTGCCTCAGGCGAAGGGTGGTGCGGCTGCTCTCGCCAGATACATACGGAGCTCTCACGAGAGGCTCCACCCACTCACAGCCCTATAAAGGCAGCTGCAGCAGCAAGCGCGCTGTCATTCCCCTCCACCGAGGCTACGTGAGCTGGCGGACTCGGCTCAGCGCTGAAGCAGCTGCTGAAAGAGGAAGATACGACCAAAGTGGAATTGGAGACCAGCAAGGAGGTAGAGGTGACCCCACGTTCGACACTGTGGACCTGCGGGAGGACCTGCTGCGTGGCTTCTAAGCCTATGATCTTCAAGTATGACAATGGGATCTCTTGCGCAGGGTGAGAAGTTTGAGTAACCTGGACACCTTGGAGAGTGACTGGCCATGTCACTGTCCCATTTGTACCAGAACAGGGAAGGCCACATAGAGGATGATGATGACAAGTGGGAAAACTTTGAGATCACTGACTGGGATCTCCAAAATGAGTTCAACCCCAACTGGCAGCGCCACTGGCAGACCAAGGAAGAAGCCACCTATGGGGTATGGGCTGAGTGTGACTTGGGTCATGAGAGGCCTTGCTTTGGAGGCAAACGGGCCCGCGACTACTCTGCACCAGTCAACTTCATCAGCTCAGGACTACAGAAAGGGGACTCAGAGGAGGCAGAGTTGGAAGATTCTGATGACTGCCCTAAGCATTTTGGACCTAAGAAGTTAAAAACAGGTGGGAATTTTAAGCCCAGCCAGAAGGGTTCTGCAGGAGGAACCAAGTCTTTCATGGACTTTGGCAGCTGGGAAAGACACACAAAAGGAATTGGACGGAAGCTACTTCAGAAGATGGGTTATGTCCCTGGACAGGGGCTCGGGAAGAATGCGCAAGGTATCCTTAACCCAATTGAAGCCAAACAGAGAAAAGGCAAAGGTGCCGTAGGGGCTTAAGATTCTGAGCGTAACACTCGCTCCCTGCAAGACTTCCCTGTGGTTGACTCGGAAGAAGCCTAAGAGGAGTTTCAGAAGGAGCTGAGCAGTGGAGGAAAGATCCAAGTGGAAGCAAGAAGAAGCCCAAATACTCTTATAAAACAGTGGAAGAGTTGAAAGCCAAGGGCAGGATTAGCAAGAAGCTAACCTCTCCCCAGAAGATTTCTCAGGTCAAGGTCATAGACATGACAGGCTGGGAGCAGAAAGTCTACAGCTACAGCCAGATCAGCCTTGGCCACAAGCACAACGTTCCTGATGACAGGCTGCTGTTGTCACCACAGCCCAGCAAAGAGGCCAAGGCCCCAGGCTTTGTGCTGCCTGAGCTGGAGCACAATCCGCAGCTGCTCATTGACCTCACAGAACAGGAGATCATCCAGAATGACCAGCAGCTGCAGTATGAGCAGGACATGGTGGTCAACCTCTCCCATGAGTTGGAAAAGATGTCTGAGGTCCTGGAGCACGAGGAGCGGGTCATCTCCAATCTCAGCAAGGTCCTGGAGATGGTGGAGGAGTGTGAGCGGCAGATGCAGCCCAACTGCAGCAACCCCCTCACCCTGGACGAGTGCGCCCGCATCTTCGAAACCCTCCAGGGCAAGTACTACGAGGAGTACTGGATGTCAGACCGCGTGGACCTCACTGTGGCCATTGTCTATCCCCTCATGAAGGAGTACTTCAAGGAGTGGGATCCCCTCAAAGACTGCACCTATGGCACCGAGATCATCTCCAAGTGGAAAAGCCTCCTGGAGAATGACCAGTTCTTGTCCTGTGGTGGGCAGGACCTCTCCACAGACACCTTTCACACATTGATATGGGAAGTCTGGATGCCTTTTGTTCAAAATACTATCACCCAGTGGCAGCCAAGAAACTGTGACACCATGGTGTGCTTAATGGATAGTTGGGTTCACATTATTCCTGTGTGGATTTTAGATAACATACTGGACCAACTCATTTTCCCCAAGCTGCAGAAGGAGGTGGAAAACTGGAACCCGCTGACAGACACTGTTCCCATTCACTCTTGGATTCACCCATGGCTGCCCCTCATGCAGGCACGGCTGGAGCCACTCTATTCCCCCATCTGTAGCAAGCGCTCCAGTGCCTTACAGAAGTGGCATCCCTGCGATTCCTCTGCCAAGTTCATCCTCCAGCCATGGAAAGATGTCTTCATCCCTGACTCCTGGGAAGCATTCATGGTCAAGAACATAGTGCCCAAGCTAGGGATGTGTCTTGGCGAGCTAGTCATTAATCCCTACCAACAGCACATGGATGCGTTTTATTGGGTGATGGACTGGGAAGGGATGATCGCTCTGTCTAGCCTGGTGGGACTTCTTGAAAAGCACTTCTTTCCCAAGTGGCTTCAGGTGCTGTGTTTCTGGCTTAGTAACAACCCAAATTATGAGGAGATCACCAAGTGGTATCTGGGTTGGAAATCCATGTTCTCATACCAAGTACTGGCTCATCCATCCATCAGGGACAAATTTAATGAAGCACTTGATATCATGAATAGGGCAGTATCCTCCAATGTTGGTGCCTACATGCAGCCAGGAGCTCGGGAGAACATTGCCTATCTCATCCACACGGAGCGCAGGAAGGACTTTCAGTATGAGGCCATGCAGGAGCGACAGGAGGCTGAGAACATGGCCCAGAGGGGCATTCGTGTGGCCTCCAGCTCTGTGCCCATGAACTTTAAGGAGCTCATTGAGACCAAGGCTGAAGAGCACATCGTCTTCATGCCTGTCATTGGGAAGCGGCATGACGGGAAGCAGCTGTACACAAAGCCCCCCGCATTGTGATCTACATCAACCAGGGAGTAGTGTTTGTCCAGGGCAAGAAGACCTGGGTGCCCACCTCCCTGCAGAGCCTAATCGACACGGCTAAGTATACTGCGGCAGGTCTGAAGCTGGCCAGAGACTTGCACCTGAGAGGGATGTGCTGTTAATAAACAGTATTTCAAATACATTTTTAAAAAGGAGGGTGGCACTTGTGGCTCAGTGAGTAGGGTGCTGGCCCCATATACTGAGCATGGCAGGTTCGAACCCAGCCCTGGCCAAAAACTGCAAGAAAAAAATAGCCAGGCGTTTTGGCAGGTGCCTGTAGTCCCAGCTACTCAGGAGGCTGAAGCAAGAGAATCGCCTAAGCCCAAGAGCTGGAGGTTGCTGTGAGCTGTGACACCACAGCACTCTACCGAGGGTGACAAAGTGAGACCCTGCCTCTTAAAAAAAAAGAGAGAGAGAGAGAGAATGGGGCGGCTCCCATGGCTCAAGGAGTAGGGTGCTGGCCCCATATACCAGAGATGGCAGGTTCAAACCTGGCCCCAGCCAAAAACTGCAAAAAAGAAAGAAAGAAACAGCCTAAATGCCCACCAACCCAGGAATGGATTAACAAATACCATAGTGGTATTTGTACACTATGGAATACTATTCGGTCATTAAAAAAAATGGAGACTTTACAGCCTTTGTATTAACCTGGAGGGAAGTGGAACATATTATTCTTAGTAAAGCATCACAAGAATGGAGAAGCATGAATCCTATGTACTCAATTTTTAAAAAATATTTTATTCAATGTTTTTCCATTTTTATCTGCCTTTTTTTTTTTTTTTTTTTTTGCCATTTTTAGCCAGGGGTGGATTTGAACCCGCCACCTCTGGCATATGGGGCCAGTGCCCTACTCTGTTGAGCCACAGGCACCGCCCGTATGTACTCAATTTTGATCTGAGGACAATTAATGACACAGTGGGGTGAGGGAGGGGGAGAGCAGAGAGAGAAAAAAGGAGGGAGGGGTGGGGGAAGGAAGAGCAGAGAGAGGGCAGGAGCGAGAGGGTGGGGTCTTGGTGTGTGCCACACCTTTTGGGGGCAAGACAGGATTGTAAGAGAGTTTTTACCTAATAAATGCAATCAGCGTAACCTGGTTTCTTGTACCCTCAATGAATCCCCAACAATAAATTGAAATAAAATAAAATAATGTTGCAGCTTTTCTTTAAAAAAAATAAAAAGGAAGGAAAGAAAGAAAAAGAAAAAAACAAGAATGGATTTAGCAGGTAGATGAAGCAGAAGGAAGAAAGGACCAACCTGGAAAACTGCAGTCCCACATCACCCAGGACTTGGCATCTCTCAGGGGAGAGGCAGGAAGCACCAGAGTGTCAGTAACAGGAGCATGGCCAGGCGCAGTGCCTCACACGCCAAATCCCAGCATCTGGGAGGCTGAGGCGGGTGGGTTACTTGAGCTCAGGAGTTCCAGACCACCCTGAGCAAGAGCAAGGCCCTGTCTCTACTTAAAATAGCTGGGCATTGTGGCAGGCATCTCTAGTCCCAGCTACTTGGGAGGCTGAGGCAAGAAGATCTCTTGAGCCCAAGAGTCTGAGGTTGCTGCAAGCTATGAAGCCATATCACTCTACCCAGGGTAACAGAGTGAGACTCTTTAAAAAAAAAAAAAAAAAAGCATCAATTCTTCACAAGAATCATTCCTGTGTGAACACAAAAATGGGAGCATATAGGAACAACTCAGACCCCAGACAGAGGTGCAGCTGTACCCTCTGTGGTCAGTCCCTGAGGAATAAAAATGCTGAAAAGAGGCTTAGTGCCTGTACGGTGCCAGCCACATACACTGAGGCTGGCAGGTTGGAACCCAGCCCAGCGCTCTACCGAAGGTGACATTAGCCCAGCACTCTACCGAGGGTGACATTATAAGATTCTGTCTCAAAAAAAAAAAAAAAAAAAAAGTGCTGAAAAGAATAAATTCAGGACCGGGCACAGTGGCTCATGCTTGTCATCCCAGCCCTTTAGGAGACTGAGACAGGAGGATCACTTGAACCTAGGAGTTCAAGGTTGCAGTCAGCTGTGATGCCACTATTCTCCAGCTTGGGTGACAGAACTGAGACCCAGTCTCTAAAAATAAAAATAATACAAGAGGTGTCAAGAGCTCCCTTCCTTCCTCTTCACACCCATCTAAGAAGCAGAAAACTGTTATTGACTTCACTGGAGTCCTAGAGAAAAAATTCTGGTTCATATTTTTTCGGAGAAGATGGAACTTTTGGACTTTATATTTCAAAATTAGTGACTGTGCTTTATTTACCACAGTCACTTGTCAGTTTGGGACACTGGCAAAGTTACCAGCCACTCAGATTGGCCAAAAAATGAGTCCCTCTGAGAAGGGCCCCTAAATTCCTTCTAACCCAGCGGGTCTCAACCTGTGGGTCTCAACGGTTGAGAACCACTGCTCTAACCAGACTCTCCAGAAGGCAAGGACCAATGATGTGAGAATCTGGGGGGTATGTGGCCAAGAGACCCAGGCCTGCGCGTGCTTGTGGCCACACATGCCAGAGGTGAACCGCAGTTACCTACATGGGGGACAGGGCAAAGCCAGGAGCAGGCAGAGATCCCACCTTGGGCTTCGGCTCTCCCCTGGCGGACTGCAGGAGGGCAGGTTCCCAACTACCTGACACCCGCAGTCCTGCGCTCAACATCCCACAGGAGGAGCCCTTCCAGTTTTCAGCAGCACTTATCCATGGGAACAGGGCCGACCGACTCCCTTCTCTTTATAAAATAGCCGTCTACAGCTACGGGAAGTGGTAGAACCAAAAAGTATCCGTATCCTCTCCAAAAAGAGATCACAATCTCTCCTTGATCTAAATAAAGTGACTTCACAAGTTTTCACTTAATTTAGAGAGAGGATTTGCATCCAATTCTACATCTCCCTGCCAAAAAGACACTTTATGGAAACCGAAGCAGAGTTAAGAACCTCTCAGCAAACTTGTTTATAATGGAAATTATAAATCAGCAGCATTGGTGTAATTATGAAATACATTTTACAAGGAAGCATTTTCCTAGAATGTTTAGAGATACTGTGTTCCACAATATAAAACATGAGTCCCAGGCTATCTGGAAACAATTACACGGCATATAATAATCATGTGGCTCTTTTTTTGTTTTTTTCCTTGATGGGTCTGAGTATTTAGCTGAGTCCTTCTCCAGATCTTCTGGGATAATCAGATTTACAAATGATAAAAATCTAATGCCTGTGCTCAGATGTAGGGGAAGGTGAACTCAGCTGGGGAGGGCACCAAAGAGATGCAGTGGAACAGGAACGACCACAGCCCAAACCCCAAGGGCACATGTGGGCACCAACACCTGACAGGCTCCGCTGGACCATTGTGAGTTGACCCCAAATAAATTCACATTAAGTGAAATGCAGGGAATTCAATTTTCCATAGGACACAGCATCTCAGCCCTTGAGAAGGGAAAGGACAGAGAAAATCAGAAATTATTGCATATGAAGTAAATGGCCAGTGTATTGGGTAGAAAAAGGGCTGAATAAGAAGTAATGTTTCCCAAATATATCACCTTAGGGGGCACACAAAAGAATCCCTTTCTTTTTTTTTTTTTTTTTTTTTTGATACAGTTTCACTCTGTTGCTCTGAGTATGGTGCTTTGGCATCACACTTCACAGCAACCTCAAACGCTTGGGCTTGAGCAATCCTCCTGCCTTAGCCTCCCAAGTAGTTGAGAGTACAGGCGTGTGCTACAACACCAACTAGTTTTTCTATTTTTAGTAGAGACAGGTTCTCACTCTTGCTCAGGCTGGTCTCAAATTCCTGAGCTCAAGGTGTTCACCTGACTCGGATTGCAGGTGTGAGCTAGCATGCCTGGCCCAAGAGTCTTTTTTTTTTTTTAAGACAAAATCTCAAGCTGTCGCCCTGGGTAGTGCGCCGTGGCGTCACAGCTCACAGCAACCTCCAACTCTTGGGCTTAAGTGATTCTCTTGCCTCAGCCTCCCAAGTAGCTGGGACTACAGGTGCCCGCCACAACACCTGGCTTTTTTTTTTTCCGGTTCTAGTTCTCGTTGTTTGGTGGCCTGGGCTGAATTTGAACCTGCCAGCTCTGGCGTATGTGGCTGGTGCCCTAGCCGCTTGAGCTACATAAGCTGAGCCCCAAGAATTGTTTTTGTTTAGAATATTAGTATGCCGGCTTGGCATCTGTAGCACAGTGGTTATGGTGCCAGCCACATACACCAAAGTTAGCAGGTTTGAACCTGGGCTGGGCCAGCTAACCAATAAAGACAACTGCAACAAAACATAGCCAGCCGCTGTGGCAAGCACCTATAGTCCCAGCTACTTGGAAGGCTGAGGCAAGAGAATCGCTTGAGCCCAGAAGTTGGAGGTTGCTGTGAGCTTTGATGCCACAGCACTCTAGGTAACAGCTTGAGGCTCTGTCTCAAAAAATAAATAAATAAATAAAAATAAATATATATATAGAACATTAGTATGTTTATTTAATTAATAAAGTCAAGTGATAACTGGTCTTTCTATTTATGTTATGTAAAATTTCCCTCTGATTACATTTAAGTAAAATAGGTTCTTTTATTTATTTATTTTTTGAGACAGAGTTTCACTATGTCACCCTTGGTAGAGTGCTGTGGCATCATAGCACTCCAACTCTTGGGCTTAAGCAATTCTCTTGCCTCAGCCTCCCAAGTAGCTGAGACTACAGGCGCCTGCCACAACGCCCAGTTATTTTCTTGTTGCAATTGTCATTGTTGGTTAGCTGGCCCAGGCCAGGTTCAAACCAGCCAACCTCGATGTATGTGGCTGGCGCTGTAACCACTGTGCTATGAACGCCTAGCCTCATTTGACTTTTAGTAAAAGTTTACTGAGTTCCTGTCTTGTGTAAGACACTGTCCAAGGGCCTGGAGATACAGTTTAAGAAACAAGGCAATTTACCATGTGCTGATAACTATACATATTTTATTTAGTCCTCACCACAATACTGAAAGCTAATTGTTACTAAATCCATTTTACAGCTGAGCAAACACCACCTGGGGTCAATCGATTCTCTTGCCTCAGCCTCCCAAGTAACTGGGACTACAGATGCCCACCACATCTGTAGCACAGTGGTTATGGTGCTAGTTCTTTCTTTTTTTTTTTGTAGAGAGATGGAGTCTCACTCTTGCCCAGGTTGGTCTTGAACTCCTGAGCTCAGGCAATCCAACTGCTTCAGTCTCCCAAGAGTGCTAAGATTACAAGTGTGACTCAGGTCTTTAACTCACAGGCAGTCTATAAGGTGAGGTGCTCCACATGGGGGCTTCATGACCCAAGGAGACTGCCCTCCCCCTTCCCCTTTAAATAAACAAAGAAACAAACTCAGATCTCATAGATTCCCAAGGCTGAGCATCTTCACTAAGTCATGTTGCTTCCCTAGAGCAGATATTGGAAGAGCAGAGGAGAAAGGGAAAGTGGAGCAAAGAGAAAAGGGAGGGAGAGGAGGAAGAAGGGAAGGAATGGACGAGAAGAATAGGGAAGCAGGTGAGAGAGGAGGACAAGGAAGGGAAAGGAAACCTGTGTCTCTAGATGGAGCCACCAAGAGGGAGGCGCCCGTAGCTCAGTGCGTAGGGTGCTGGCCACATACACCTGGGCTGGTGGGTTCCAACCCAGCCCTGGCCTGCTAAAAACAAAAGAAGTAGCTGAGCATTGTGGTGGGCGCCTGTAGTCCCAGCTGCTTGGAAGGTTGAGGCAAGAGAATCGCTTAAGCCTGAGAGTTGGAGGTTGCTGTGAGCTGTGACACTACAGCACTCTAGTGAGGGTGACATGGTGAAACTCTGCCTCAAAAAAAAAAAAATACATAAAGGATAACTTAGTCCTGTTTAAGTAGTAGGTGGGTTTAGTACAGCACCCAGGAAAAATCTATTCCCTAGAAACTTTTAAATTGAAAACATAGAATGTTCACAATAGGGAAATATAGAGAGAAAGAAAATAAATTTGTGGTTGCCCAGGGCTGGGTTGAATGGATAGTGATACTAAGGGGTACAGCGTTTATTTTTCAGTGATGAAAATATTCTTTTTTTTTTTTTTTGAGATGGAGTCTCACCATGTAGTCCTCACAGCAACCTCAAACTCTTAAGCTTAAGCGATTCTCTTGCCTCAGCCCCCCAAGTAGCTGAGACTACAGGTGCCCACCACAACACCCAGCCATTTTTTGGTTCTAGTTCTCATTGTTGTTTAGCTGGCTTGGGCCTGGTTCAAACTCGCCAGCCTTGGTGCTCCTGGCCAGTGCTGTAATCACTGTGCTACAGGGGCCAAGACAAAAATATTCTAAAATTAATGACAATTGTTTCACAATTCTGTCACTATACTAAAAATGGTTTTATTGTGTACTTTGAGTGGATAAATTGTATGTATGTGAATTATATCTCAATAAAGTTGTTACAGGCTCAGTGCCTGTAACTAAGTGGTTAGGGTGCCAGCCACATAGAGCAGGGCTGGTGGGTCCAAATCCGACCCAGTCCTGCTAAACAATGACGACTGCAACCAAAAAAATAGCTAGGCATTGTGGCAGGCGCCTGTAGTCCCAGCTACTTAGGAGGCTGAGGCAAGAGAATCACTTAAGCCCAGGAGTTGGAGGTTGCTATGAGTTGTGACACTATGACACTCTACCAAGGGTGACACAGTGAGACTCTGCTTCAAAATAAATAAATAAAAATAAACTTGTTACAAAAAAACACTAGTGAAGGCAAAAATATGTCAATTAAAATTATGTCTGAAGAACAGAAAGAAAGCCAGGCACAGTGGCTCACACCTGTAATTCTAGCACTCTGGGAGGCCGAGGTGAATGAAGCAAGCTAAGACGTTCAAGACCAACCTGAGCCAGAGCAAGAACCTATCTCTGAAAATAGTTGGGCGCCTGTAGTCCCAGCTGCTTGGGAAGCTAAGCCAACAGAATCAGTTAAGCCCAAGAGTTTGAGGTTGCTGTGGGCTATGATGCTACAGCACTCTACTGAGGGTGACAAAGTGAGACTCTGTCTCAAAAAAAGAAAAGAAAGAAAAAAGAGTGAAGAAAAACAACAGAACCTCACAGACCTGTGAGAGACCATCATATACACCAACATATGCATAATGAGAGTCCCCAGAAGAAGAGGATAAAGAAAAAGAAAATGACAGAAATTTGAAGCCACAGTAGCCAAAAACTTCCAACATTAAAAAAAAAGTTAACTCCTGTAGTCCCAGCTACTTGGCAGGCTGAGGCAAGAGAATCACTTAAGCCCAAGAGTTAGAGGTTGCTGTGAGCTGTGACACTACAGCACTCTACTGAGGGCAACATAGTGAGATTCTGTCTCCAAAAAATAAATAAATAAATAAATAAAATACAAAAAGGAAACCAATCTACAAAGATAAAGAGAAAATCTGGAGGGCAGCATGGCAGAAGCAACTAATCATATACAAGAGCTTCCCAATGAACTTAGCAGCTAACTTCTTGTTAACTTCTCATCAGACATCATAGAGGTGAAAAAATGAAAAAAGAGAGAAAAATTTTAAAAGAAAAGAAAGAAAAAGAAAAGAAATCTTAGAGGCCAAAAGGCAATGGGAAAAAAACTACCAACCAAAAATTCTCATCCATCAAAACAATTCTTCAAAACTTAAGGAGAATTAAACAGATACATGCACACCAATATTCACAACAGCATTATTCACAATAGCCAACAGGTGGAAATAACCCAAGTGTTCATCCACAGGTAAATGAATACACAAAACGTGATATAGTCATACAACGAAATATTATTCAACCTTAAAAATGAATGAAATTCTTACACATGCTACAACATGGATGAACCTTGAAAACATGCTAAGTGGCATAAGCCAGTCACAAAAAGACAAATACTCAAAAAATAATACTGTATAATTTCTCTTATATAAGGTACCTAGAGTAGTTAAAATCAAAGACAGAAAGTAGAGGTGGCGCCTTGGCTCAGTGAGTAGGGCGCCAGCCCCATATACCGAGGGTGGCGGGTTCAAACCCAGCCCAGGCTGAACTGCAACCAAAAAATAGCCGGGCGTTGTGGCGGGTGCCTGTAGTCCCAGCTGCTCGGGAGGCTGAGGTAGGAGAATCGCGTAAGCCCAAGAGCTGGAGGTTGCTGTGAGTCCTGTGATGTCAGGGCACTCCACTGAGGGCAGTAAAGTGAGACTCTGTCTCTACAAAAAAAAAAAAAAAAAGACCGAAAGAAGAATGGGTTGCCAGGGAAGAGAGGTATGGGAAGTTAGTGTTTAAGGAACGTGGGGTTTCAATTAGTAAAGATGAAAAAGATCTGGATATGAATGGTGCAATAGTTCAACAATATGAATGTGTTCAAGCCACAGAACTGTGCCTTTAAGAATGGATAAAATGATGTGTACAAATACACAATTGGATGGAATAAGACCTGGTGTTTGATATCTCAGTAGGTTGACTACAATTAACATTAATTGTCTATCTCTCTCTCTCTCTCTCTCTCTCTTTCAGACAGAGTCTCACTTCGTAGAGTCACCCTTGGTAGAGTACTGTTGTGTCATAGCTCACAGCAACCTCAAACTCTTGGGCCAAGTGATTCTCTTGCCTCAGTCTCCAAGTAGCTGGGACTACAGATGCCTGCCACACACCTGGCTATTTTTAGACAAGGGGGTCTCGCTCTGGCTCAGGCTAGTCTCAAACTCCTGAGCTCAAGAGATCCATCTGCCTTGACCTCTCAAAGTGCTAGGATTACAGGCATGAGCCACCTCGCCCAGCCTTTTTAAATTTTTTTTTTGAGACAGAGTCTCACTATCTTGCCCTCGGGAGTGCCATGGCCTCACAGCTCACAGCAACCTCCAACTTTTGGGCTTAAGTGATTCTCTTGCCTCAGCCTCCCAAGTAGCTGGGACTACAGGCGCCTGCTACAATGCCAGCCATTTTTTGGTTGCAGTTGTCGTTGTTTAGCTGGCCTGAGATGGATTCGAATCTGCCAACCTCGGTGTACATGGCTGGTGGCATAACCACTGTCCAACGGGTGCCAAGACATTTTTTTTTTTTTTGAGACACTCTCACTTTGTCACCCTCAGTAAGGTACAGTGGTGTCATAGCTCACAGCAACCTTAGTGCTAGGATTACAGCTATGAGCCAAAAAATCCAGCTTTTTAAAAATTTTTCTGCCCTGCTTTGTGACCAACCTCCCTACAACCGCCGATCTCTTTTCTCCCTAAACTAACCATTTCTCTGACACCCATGAATTCATTTTGCTGGGCTTTAACCATAGACAAATGAAATAATACACTACATACTTTCTGGTGCGTGGCTCCATTGTTTCAGTGTTTACCTGTGGAGTTCTGTGTAGGTGTAGTCAATTCATTTTGTTTTTCTTTTTTTTTTTTTTTGAGACAGAGTCTCACTTCGTTGCCCTCGGTAGAGTGCCGTAGCATCACAGCTCACAACAACTTCCTCCTCTTGGGCTTAGGCAATTCTCTTGCCTCAGCCTCCCGAGTAGCTGGGACTACAGGCACCCGCTGGCCATTTGTTTGTCGCTGTTTAGCCAGGGCCAGGTTTGAACCCGCCACCCTTGGTATATGGGGCTGGCACCCTACTCACTGAGCCACAGGTGCTGCCCTTTGTTTGGTTGGTTATTTTTGTTTGTTTATGTTTTGAGACAGAGTCTTTCACTTTGTTGCCCCTGGTAGAGTACTATGGCGTCACAGCTCACAGCAACCTCCAACTCTTGGATTTAAGCGATTCTCTTGCCTCTGCCTCCTGAGTAGCTGTGACTACAGGCATCCACCACAATGCCCGATATTTTTAGAGACAAGGTCTTGCTCTGCTTTGGCTGGTCTCGAACCTGTGAGCTCAGGCAATCCACCCACCTTAGCCTCCCAGAGTGCTGGGATTACCGGCCTGAGCCCCCTACCCAGCCCTTATACAGAAGTTTTTTATCTTTAGGCAATTGAATTTTGAAACCTTTTCTTTTAAGGCTTGTGATTTTTGTGTCTTGTTTAAGAAACATTCCTCTGTGTCTAGGTCATAACATTTTCTGATATTCATTCTTTAAGAAAAAAAAATTTTTTTGAGACAGACTCGTACTCTGTCACCCTTGGTAGGGGTGCCATGGTGTCATCACAGCTCACAGCAACCTCAAACTCTTTGGCTCAAGTAATCCTCATGCTATTCAGACTGAGTAGCTGGGACTACAGGTGCCCACCACAATGCCTAGCTAGTTTTTCTGATTTTACTAGAGATGGGTCTCACTATTGCTTAGGCTGGTCTCTAACTCCTGATCTCAAGCAATCTGCCCACCTAGGTCTCCCACTGTGCTTGCTTGTTCTTGTTTTTTGGTAATACCCATCCTAATGGGTGTGAAATGATAGAATACGTTTTAAAAAACAAAATTTATTTACAACTAATAATAGTGCTTAAGGACTTCCTAAGAGGGCTTTGGGAAGGTCCAGGGTTCGCACCATCTTCTTCCCAGGATCTAGTCCCACTATACTGAAAATAGCACACCCTGTAGGTCAATTCACTCTGTCTGGAGCTCCTCCTTAGATAGGTTTCCCTATCTATAAGATGGTGCGGTGGCTCATGCCTATGATCCTAGCACTCTGGGAGGCTGAGGTAGGCAGATCCCTTGAGCTCAGGAG
>CAUYPK010119999.1:0-43247 GCA_963574355.1 Loris lydekkerianus
TTCATAATTGCTAAGTCATGGAAAAAGCCCAAGTGCCCATCGATCCACGAATGGATTAATAAATTGTGGTATATGTACACCATGGAATATTATGCAGCCCTAAAGAAAGATGGAGACTTTACCTCTTTTATGTTTACATGGCTGGAACTGGAAAATATTCTTCTTAGTAAAGTATCTAAAGAATGGAAGAAAAAGTACCCAATGTACTCACCCCTACTATGAAATTAATTTAGGGCTTTCACATGAAAGCTATAACCCAGTTACAACCTAAGAATGGGAGGAAGGAGGAAAGGGACGGGAGGGAGGGTGGAGGTGGGTAGAGGGAGGGGGACAGGTGGGATCACACCTGTGGTGCATCTTACAAGGATATATGTAAAACTTAGTAAATGTAGAATGTAAATGTCTTAGCACAATAACTAAAAAAACACTAGAAAGGCTATGTCAACCAGTGTGATAAAAATGTGTCAAACGGTTTATGAAGCTAGTGTATGATGCCCCATGATCATATCAATGTACACAGCTATGATTTAATAAAAATTAAAAAAATTAAAAAATAAAACTCAACAATAAGAAAACAAACAAAAAAAAATGGCAAAGAGAATCTACAGATGTTTAGAGCTTATAGCAGAGTTTTGCAAGATGACTAGATAAAAGTGGCAGTTTGAAAAACAAATATTTATATATTACAAACAGTCTTATTGCTAATTTTCCATATAATTAATATTCATTTACTAAAATTGGTTTTTATAAAATAACCATGTAAAATGTACAATCCACAATATTATATTGTTTAGGTTCTGAAGTAGTTTCCTTGCTGAGATTAGTCAGACGACTTCGTGCCCTCTGCCTACATGAGAATGTAATAGGTGAGGGGCGCTATGGTGGGTGGCGTGTCTGCTCTGGTAGGCGGCTGAAAAAGTTACACGGATAACTCATAGTTCCTATGCTAATAATGCCATAAACTTAGAATTTTTAAATGTCAGACCATCATTAGAAGGTAGATTATATTTTAATAACTGCAGACAATTCCAGTTTGGTTGACAAGTCCATTCAAATACCCAAAGAAAGGGAATGTGAAAACCCTGTGAGGATTCTTGGTGGTGTGGATAATTCAAGCAATCTATCCACCTAGATAACAGAAAATAAACATCTACTAAAGACTTTATGTACCACAATAATATTTTGGTGCAAGTCTACATAGAGCTATTGTTTCAACCATTTTTCTAGTCACTTTCTTGAGATATGATTGACATATAAATGTTGTATATACTTGCACGTGTACACATGTACACACCTCATGTACACCCATGAGACCATCACTACCATGATGCCAAAATCATATCCATTGCCTCCCAAAGTTTTCTCCCACTCCCTTTATTATTAGTATTGTGAAGTTTTATAGTAAGAAAATTTAACTTAAGTTCCATCCTCTTAGCAAATTTTAGGAAAGCAACACGGTGTTAGCTATAGGCACTGTGCTGTGTAACAGATCTCCAAAACTTACTTATCTTGCATAACCAAAACTTTACACCTTTTAATCACCCCTTCCCTACTTCCCCCTCTCCACAGGCCCTGGCAACTACTATTCCACCCTCCACTTCTACAAGTTTGACTATTTTATACTCCACGTATAAGTGAGATCATAACAGAATTTGCTTTCTGCTCAACCTGTTCTTAAACTCTGACCTCAAGTGATGATCCTCTCCAGTGTTCATTATAATTTCATTACCTCTTGGGAATAGATAATCTAAAGTTACACAAACTCATAATTTTACAAAGATGGTTGTGTTGTTTGGTCCACTGAATAAAAGAATCATTGAGATAGCTTGACAAGCTTGCAAATAAGTCCTAATAGATTCTATTCAGGCACTGAATGTTGATGGAATCATAATTACTCACCTACCAATATCTGATAGGTGAATGTTTTCCACTGATTTCATGACGCAACCCCAATAATCCTGCAAAACCATTACTATTATTCCCATGTTTACAGATGAGAAAATTGAGACAAATAGGCAGGATAGTAATTTGCTCAAAATCATATAACAAGGCTAGTCATTTGCCCTTGATGCTCAGGCAGGGCTGGTGGTGTGGAGATTCCGACTCACAAGAAGGGGAGCAGCAATTACAAACACCCAAAAACAGAATGTCTGGAAACATAGTTCCTGCTGATTTATCCCTGCATTGCCAGCCCTCCGGCTTCTTCCTACCCTGCCCCAATCATCATGGACAGCACACAGTCCGGCCTCACCTATGCTAACCGAATACTCACATAGCGTTTAGACCACATAAGCCCCAACCCAACCCTATTTTTCCCTTGAATTTTCTTGGCAAAAAAAGTGAAATGGTCACTGCAACTTGGAAATAAGGGGAAAAGCCAAGCTATTTGAGTTTTAAAGTCCACACATAACAGATCAGAATCTGCAAGAGAATAGAAAAATCTAAATATATGAATCAAATATAAATGAATAATGAGTCAAGTCCTTTGAGGCAAAGGTCGGGACTCCCATGAAGGCCCTGAGCAGCAGAGAGGAGATTCATGCAAGCAGATTGTAAATTTAAATGTAATCATGTACATATATGTGTATATAATTGTACGGGTAACTGCATATCACCATACAATTACGTTGTTGATTACACCACTAACAAGGTTTGCCTATGTGGTTAGGATGTCTGAAGTTACTTTAGTTGAGAAATAGATTTTAATAAATTTTTTTATTAAAGTAATACTTGAAAAAATATTAAAAACCATATAACATAAGTAGTAAAGTCTGTAACACATTTCTTTATCCCGTTCCAGGAAATAACCGTGTTAACCCCTAGCAGCTTTAATGCTTCTGATGTTGGTTTCCCTGTTGTTAAATAAAATATTTCATCACTATTTCCTGATGTTTTTGTTGACTTCTATTTATAAAATCTCAGGATTTAGCACATCTATGCTGATTTCCATCTTCTGGAAATTCCTGTAATTGCTCCACTGTTTTTTAGTTCCTGTAATTGATCCCATTTGAAACTTAAATACATTAAATCTATATCCTTTTTGTCAGCCTTTATCAGTATTTTATGAACCCGTCCTTTGGGAAAGTATATTTGTATGTACTTCGTACAAATTTATATTTTTGTACCACTTTAAAAAAAGTGGTACAAAAAATGACAAACTCTATAGAATAGTTTAGAGGTTCATTCTAGACAGAATATGTATGAGAAGATGGTCTCCAAGTTTCCAGAGAATGTTCCTGAGAAGGCCAGGTTACATTCTGGTTTTAAACATTCTTGAAGACAGGAATTACAGGTAAAATCATAGATCAGTACATGACAGGGATGTATTGGTTGCTGCCTCGGGGAGGTGTGCCCTATACCCTCACATCTTGCCATGGGGGGAAGCACATGAATCTCCCTCCTCCTCCCCTGCTTACCCCTCTCTACCCCCACCCTCCACCTTGAATTGAACTGGGTTTTTCTCTCGTGGGTGTGTATGAGATCCGCTTCTGGCTTCGTGGTAGTATTGAGTACATTGAATCCTTGCTTCTCCATTCTTGTGATAACTTCTCTAAGAATAATGTGCTCCAACTCCAGAGGGCATCCTCTTTGAAGTCCACCAACTTCTGCTCTAATTTGGACACATTATTTTTACACACACAATTCTCATCCTGGGGTTTCTTTTCAGTAAACTTCTGAGTTAGTTTATCTGTTTCTGATGATCCACATTTTTCTTTCTTCATTCTCAGGATTATTTTCCTGGAGTGTGAATTCAAGATGCTTAGAAGGAAAAATCTTTTTCTCTCTCAGCTGAAATTGACTTAATTTTGTTCCCAGTCATGACTGAGAGGTCCCTTGGTACAGACCCTAGGTTCAGAATGATTTCCCTAAAAGGTTCTGCTAATGATGGAATGCCTGACACCAGCAGGAGGCTCCATTCTTGGCAGGATATCTGATCCATTTGCTCTTTCAAAGCTTTTACCATGTTCTTAACTTGACATTCTGAAACGCCCTAAACACACATCCTGGTCTGAGCATCACCCATTCATCCTCCTGACAGGTGAAGGCCTCGGGCAACCTGAAGATTCAATTCTCGCTTGAATTTGGTGTTTTATTTATTTTCTCATTTGCTCTCTATTCCTTTTGGTCTCTCTTTCTGAAACTTGTATTAAATATACTAGACTTTCTGGATTAAAACTCTTTCCCTTTTATCTTTCTTCACATGTTTTCTTACGGTTTTTGTGTTCTAAGTTCTGGGTGATTTCCTTAGCCTCTCCCTTGAATCTTTCTGTTTAATTATTAACAATCACTTCCAAAACACCCAGGCCTATTTTGACTTCCAAGAGCTAATTCTTGGTTTCCAATTGAATCTTGTTCACCCATGCCTTTTGTTTTGGTTTGTGTAAATCAATCAGTATTCCTATAGTTTCTTATGGCAGATGTTAAATTTTTCTTTTATTTCCCTAATTGTCTGCTTTTGCTGGTTGCCCTCAATCTTTCTTTTTCATGGATTAGTTTTCTTATTTTTGGTTTTCATTTTTGTTTTATTTAGGGATAATGTGAGGGTTACAATGTTTGCATTTGTTAGATAGAGTCCCCCTTGCGGCTGTATCCCACGCCCAGGACGTGAGTCATACACCATTGTACAGTGTTTGTTAAGTGGGAGCCCACCCATCTCTCCCTCCTCCCCTCTCCTCATTCCCCCCTACCAACCTGAATTGAATTGAGTTTCTCTCTTTTATGGGCAAGTAATAAATCATCTACTGGTTTCATATTACTATTGAGTTCATTGGGTACTTGCTTTTCCATTATTATGAAACTTTACTAAGAAGAATGTGCTTCAGCTCAATCCAAGTTAATACAAAAGACGTAATTTTCTTAAAAGTCTAGTTATTCTCTTCACTTCTTTCCTCCATAGAATGAAGCATCTAGAAGGTGCAAACCAAGCTATCAAGAACGTGTAAAGAACCTGCTTAGTGCAGGAGCAGGACAGAGAGGTGAGAGCTGTGGGAGAGTCTCCCCCGGGGCCACAGACCAGACAGGGTGGGGGAGGCTGAGTCAGCCCCACTTCTGCTGAGTGGCCGTCAGCACAGAATGCACAGGGGCCTCAAAACTGGGGTGACACCAACCGTGAGCTCCAGTTCAAATGCCGTCACCGTCTCTTCTGAACCCCTTATCTGGGTTTGTTTTCTTCCTTTTCTGCACCCTGGAAAGGAAACACCTTTTATCCATGAGGAGGGAGATCTTGTTCATTCTCCTTTGTCAGCCTCCCCGCCCCAGTGTAGCTCTTTGCACGGGGAGGGCCTCAGTAACAGATGTTGAGTGAAGGAAGGAAGGAACGGCAAAGGGGGAACAGGAAGCATGCCTGAGACAAGAGTTCTTCATAAATTACTGACCCGCATCTGAAAATCACAGCTTGAATTAAATCAAAGCACACATTTTAATTAAGGAGAAAGCAGAGGGAAACGAATGGACATCACTTTTGATGGACGATAACCTCTGTAAGAGAAAGGGGGGGCATTAAAATAGATGCCACAAGCCAGTTTATTTAAGTTTATTTAAATAAACTTATTTATTCCAGTTTGTTTAAACCAAGAGCAAACTCTCTTTAGGTTACTGGTTCAAAGACTAACTTTAGTAACAAAAGAATAACACAAGGAGATATCAGCTCAGCGCCGGTGGCTCGGGAGCCAACCACATACACTGGAGCTGGCTGGTTCGAATCCAGCCTGGGCCTGCCAAACAGCAATGACAACTACAACCAAAAAATAGCTGGGCACTGTGCTGGGCGCCTTTAGTACCAGCTACTTGGGAGGCAAGAGAATCACTTAAGCCCAGGAGTTTGAGGTTGTTGTGAGCTGTGACACCACAGCACTCTACCCAGGGTGACCAAGTAAGACTCTGTCTCAAAAAAAAAAAAAAGATAAGGAGATATCAATGGATGACTACAATTTTATTTTGTTTAAAAATAATACAAAACTTAAATAATTTGATAATTAACTTTTTGAAATTCATTTACCAACTGCTTTTCAGATCTGGACAATACAGATAATGAACTCAGGAAAGAGCACACTTAAAATATGAACCTTTGTTCTAGCTGGTTTTTAAAACACATTCCATGGACTCTTTTGGGTTTTTTTGAGACAGAGTCTCACTCTCTTGTCTGGGGTAGAGTGCCATGGTGTCATAGCTCACAGCAACCTCAAACTTCTGTGCTCAAGTGATCCTCCTTTCTCAGCCTCCTGAGTAGCTGGGGCTACAGGCACCCACCACTATACCCAGCAAATTTTTCTATTTTAGTAGAGTTGGGGTCTCACTGTTGCTCAGGCTGGTCTCAAACTCCTCAGCTCAAGGGATCCTCCCACCTTGTCCTCCTAGAGTGCTGGGATTTCAGGTGTGAGCACTGCGTCTGGCCTCTAACGATGACTTTCAAGGCTGGGAGTAAGTGAAGAAGGCGGAGAGCTCAAAGCGAAGGAGACGGAGTCTGTATCAAGGCTCCCTTAGAGTTGTCACCACCTTGCTGGTGCCGAGACTCAGCACTCTTGCCCTGAGTGAGGGGGCTTGGAAGGAGCCGGCCACACAGAAGGCACATTGACAGTCCTTACCCGTTCCTGGCCCGTGCTGCTTCCTGCACTGCGCTTCTGCTCCAAGCTGCAATTTCCATCAGCAGAGGGAAGGCCAGGGAGCCTTGGGAGAAGGAGCCCTTTCAAAGCCATTCTGGTCTCTTGTCCTGTTATTAAAAACAGCAGAGCCTAAAATGGGGCAGAGACCAGCCCTCTCCACATACCCCTAAGCTTCTGCTGAATGGAATCACCAATTTCCTTGAATTACACTTGAAAAACTATAGCAGGGAAATGAGTTTTTGCCTCCTTGATTCAAAACAGAAAGGAGCATCTGGAGAGGCAAAGACTCCAGAGAGGAAATTCATTTACCAGCAGCGATGGAGGGACTTGAGGCCAGTACGGAGCCGAGGCCCAGTGTGGAGTCCAGAAGGCGGCCATGGGTGAGTGAGTGGCAGGGAGAGTGGCTGCACTCCGGCTCTCTCTGGCTCGACACACAGCTCATTCCATCTGTGGATCCCACAGTCGAGACTCCCAACCTGTAGAGAAAGCCACTTCGTCAAGGGCTGGCTGACTTTGATAATGGTGACAGAATGTCTGAAGTCGCACAGATGCCCTCAGACCTGGCTCCCAGCACTATCCTGGCTGCTTTCACGTCATCACATCATTCTTGTTCTTGGAAGCACAGGTGACATGTTTCTATCACAGGGGGCTTTTTTTTTTGTCCTGAAGCACTCTCTAGGAGAGTCCCTAGATTGCATACATTTTGCTGTGATGGATGACTTCTGAATTCATAATCATCCCAGGAAGTATAAATTTCTCACTTGGTTATATACTCAACAAGAGAACTCTAATAAATGCCCTGCTCATGGGAGTCACAGGTGGGTAATAACGGGAGCTATGTGGTTAGAAAGGTCTGAAGCACAGAATTAGCAGGAGAGAAGCCAGCCTGAGAAGCCTCAGCCCTGAGGCCAGCCCCCTCCCGTCCCCTGAAGACCCTCACCCTGCTCCCTGCCAGGGCTGTGCAGGGTGGGTCCCTTCCCAGCAGCTGCACCCAAGGTAGCCTGGGCCTGCAGAAATCTCAGACTTGGTATGTAAACACTCATTACAAAAACAAAGAAACGACAAGATTTTAGTGTTAATTGTCCACTTTGCCCATTCTTTTGCAAAGACCTTGTGAAAATGACACAGTTGTAAGTCTTCTGGAGACCCTGGCTCTACCATGTGTGCAGAGCCTGGAGTTTGGGAATATTGCCCCAGCTCAGTGCTGAGTCCATCGCCCTATTCAGAGGAGTCAGCTCCCTGGACCCCTGAGCCCGGGATCTGTCTCCTATCCACCACCTCCCAGGAAGGTGTCTGGATGTAATTGAAGTTCTTTGAAAGAGCTGCGGAGACAGAAGTCACAGGACTGACTGTTGGTGGAGGCGCATAGGGTGGGGCAGAGCTGGAGCCATGCTCAGGTATCTGGCTTGAGCCCTGGAGGGGGGAGGTCCCGGTGCCAAGGTGGGCAAGACAGAGGAAGAGCGGGAGTGGGTGGGTCTTACCTAAGAAGCAGTAATGTGAATCCCCCTGACTTATTTCCAGTTCATATATATTCAAATTACTTTGCCAAGAGGGCAGAAAATTCTCAGTATAAAACACCTGTAGTCCTGTGACTTCACTGGACTAAAATTTTTCTCTCCGATACTGGATGGGAATTACCTTTGCATAACTGAAGGACCTGTGGGGCTGGTCTCCATAGAAGAAAGAGAGGTGCCGGGGTGGAGGGGTGCTGAAAAGCTCGGCTTGGTGCCACTGCACCTGTATCTGCATCCTGAATGCTCTTATTTCTCCAAAGGTACAAAATTTGAGCAAAAAAAGCACTACTCGCACCACCAAAATGTTAATTTCTGTGGCTTGTGGGCTGAAGAAGGACCAGGGGACCGAAGACAGCATAGAAATCCCCAACAGAAATGAAAACTGATGAGAAAATGTTATTAAACACTTTTCTTTAAATAACCTGCCAAATAGACTTCAGCCACCAAGGGCAAGTCCTAGGTGTTTGTTAAGCCTGGGAGCAGGTCCAAAACCACAGGAATGGTGGTGTGTCCTGTTGGGTATGTGGTGTGTGCTGGGTACAGTGTGTTCTGTGTGTGGTGTATTCCCTGTGCAGTGTGCATTGTGTCGTGTAGTCCATGTTGTATGGCCTGTGTGTGGCAGGCAGTGGGTGTTACGTGTGTGTTGCATGTGTGTGATGATACATGGGCAGGAGGGAGGATGGCAGCAGATGAAGCGTGACCTGCTGCTCCGCATCCTGTCCCGTCTGGCCCCATGGCAGCCCGGCTCCCAGGAGAGAGTCTCCCAGCTCCAGCCCTCGGTAGTGGGCTGCAGTCTGCACATGTGTGCAGGTGCACAGGCGTCGGTGGCTACAGGTCCTGGTGGAGCACAGATAGACTCCTAGAAGGTAGTCAGTGCAGCACTTTGCAAAGCAAGCTTCCAAGGGGTCATGGAGCCCGGTGTGGGCAGGCAGAGCATCTGCAGCCTGGGCTCCTGGGCTCACTTCCCAGCAGGGACCCCAAGTCCCTGCACCCTTCCCAGCCCCCGGGCCCCTGGGGGGCAGGACCCTAATGTCTGTCTACCTTCAGACCTCCCTGTCCTAATGGACACCCTCAGCTCCTGCCCCTTCTGCTGAACATTTGTGTGCATTCTGTTTTGGACATTCCTCTTACATTTTTGCTCATTCTGTGTTCCCCAACTTGATCTTTCCCCAAAATTCATCTGTGCTAGGCCTAGGTTGAGGTCAGCTTTGAGTTAAGCATCTCCTAATACCCTCAGAAAGCCTACGCTTAAGGTACTGACTCAATGTGCTGCCAGCAGAGGCCTCTTCCTGTCCTAATTAAGCTCCTTTAAGTTGTCTGCTGTGACAGTCATGTGGCCGGTCTCTACTTTTAAACAACAAATGTTTGAGGGAAAGAACTAAGCCTCAAATTGTTTTCACGGCCCTACAGCACCTCCCAGCCCAATGCTAAGCCTACTGTTTAGAGGTGTCTAGTCCTTGTTTCAGATCTAACTAGCAGGAACAGGTCAATTTGAGAGGAAAGTCACAGTTGGGGACTTGCTGGGCTTCACCTGCACCCTAATTAGTCCCAAGAGCCTGGCCCAGGGGCCCCAGGAGATGCATCTCTCCCCATGGGAGACTGGCTGTCACTTAGAAATTTGCCACATGAAGGAACAAGTATCTGAAAGGCTCTCATGCTGCTTTGTCCTGGAAAGAAAAGTCCCAAAACACGCAAATTAAAGGAGAAATTAGGTCCTAGAAGACTGGGGAAAAGGTAGCTTGGTGTGACTTAAGGCGAAGCCAGACAGAGAGGCCCCACCTCCAACAAACATCATTTTTGCAGAGGCCTTTGAGGGAAGGGGCTTTAGAAGAAGGAGGAATCCTCCTCTTGATGACGTCTGTGGCCAGACACAGGGCCAGTGGTTGGAAACTGCAGAAGCAATATTTGCTGGAAGTCCTTGAACAATGAAATGAGCTCCATGTAAAATTCTTCCCTCCTGGGAAGTAGTCAGTGAGACATCAGTGGACAGACCATCAATGAAGGTCGTTCCAAAGACACCTCTTGTCACTGAGCCAGGTGCCAGACTAGAGTCACAGTAACCCAAAGACCTGAAGCAAAGACACAGTGGGTGGTGGAGAGGCTGAGATCAGCAAACACTTGTCTCCATTTGACCCAAGACTTCACCAATCCTCACAGCTCTGTGGGTCCCAAAGTGCATCGAGGTGAGCTCACCTCACCTGTGGGTGCTCAGGTGCTTGAGAGAAACCTGCAGTCCCACGGCCCTGCCACACATCCTGCACAGCGCTGCAGTCCCACAGCCCTGCCACACATCCTGCACAGTGCTGCAGTCCCACAGCCCTGCCACACATCCTACACTGTGCTGCGGTCCTACAGCCCTGCCACACGTCCTACACAGCACTGCAGTCCCACAATGCTGCCACAGGTCCTACACAGCGCTGCAGTCCTCCAGCCTGCCACGCGTCCTACACAGCGCTGCAGTCCCACAGCCCTGCCACACATCCTACACCGTGCTGCGGTCCTACAGCCCTGCCACACGTCCTACACAGCACTGTGGTCCCATGGCCCTGCCACACGTCCTACACAGTGCTGCAGTCCCTCGGCCCTGCCATCGCATCCTATACAGCACTGCAGTCCCTCGGCCCTGCCACGTGTCCTACACAGTGCTGCAGTTCCATGGCCCTGCCACACGTCCTACACAGCTGGTCCCAGGAAAGAGACATACCCAGCATCAGACACCAACAACAGAGGCCACTGTGCATCTTTGCAGAGCTGGGTCTGGTGGTTGCTGTGATTAAAACAACAGTCAGTCTACTGTCAGTTCCTTGAGTGTTCTCCAAACTTCTTTCCAAAAGGGCTGTATTAGCTTGCATTCTCACCAGCAGTGTAGAAGTGCTCCCTTCTCTCTGCATCCACACCAACGTCTATAATACTGAGATTTTGTGATGTGGGCTAATCTTAGTGGAGTTAGATGATACCATAAAGAGGCTTTGCTTTACATTTCTCTGATGATTAAAGATGTTGACCATTTTTTCATGTGTTTATAGGCCATGCACTGAGTTCTTCAGAGAAGTTTCTGTTCAAGTCTTTTTAAGTACATACCCAGATGATCAAGAATCATTTTACAACCAAGACATTTGCACCAGAATGTTTATTGCAGCCAAATTCATAATTGCCAAGTGATGGAAGAAGCCCAAGTGCCCATCGACCCACAAATGGTTTAATAAATTGTGGTATATGTATACCATGGAATATTATGCAGCCTTAAAGAAAGATGGAGACTTTACCTCTTTCATGTTTACATGAATGAGCTGGAACATATTCTTCTTAGTAAAGTATCTCAAGAATGGGAAAAAAGTATTCAATGTACTCAATGCTACTATGAAATCAATATATAATCACCTACACATTCATACAAATGGCAAAACATGACTATAGCCGAGAAAGAAGGAGGGAACAGGGGGAGAGGCCAGGGGAGGTAGGGGGCCAAGAGGAGGGAGCGTATTTGGTGGGACCTCAACTAATGTGCACAATGCAATGGTACATTTCAAAACTATGTCTTACCATAGCAATTAAGTAAGTGAGGAGATGGTTATGTTAATCAGTTTGATATAAGCATTTCACATTGTATATCACATCTGCACATTTTACCTCATAAATGCATTAATGTACAAAGTTATGATTTAATAAAGGAAAAAATAAAACAGCAACAATGATGGAGTACCACATGGAAAAATCCACATGGAACAGGAAATTAGAGTCCAATTTAATCCCATCGCGAAGTGCCCAAAGTATAGACATTCCCATAGTAAATATTTATAGTCAAGAGTAATAGAACAACATCATTTTAGGCTTTTTGTTTGTTTGTTTAAGACAGAGTTGCTCAGGCTAGAGTATCATGGCCTCAGCCTACCTCACAGCAATCTCAAACTCCTGGGCTCAGGTGATCCTTCCCACCTGAAAGCACAGGTGCCTGCCACAATGCTCAGCTAGTTTTTCTATTTTTAGGAGAGACAGAGTCTTACTCTCACTCAAGCTGGTCTGGAACTCCTGAGCTCAAGCAATCCACCTATGTTAGCCTCCCAGAGTGGTGGGATTACAAGGCGTGAGCCACCACACCTGGCTGTAATTTTTTTTTTTTTTTTAGTGTATTCATTTATCAAGTAAATATTAATTTGTTAAGACATACAGGGGAGGGTGCCTTGTACCTAAGGTTTGGGAAACAGTAGCATAGCATTCCATAAAGGAATTTTCCACGTCTAATCTTATTCCAGGCCACATTACAGATTCCTTCCAGCAGTGCCTCTTCTCGGGAAAGGCCCTCTGTTGGAATCAGTGCATTGGTTTCAGACAAGGAAGGCCACGCGCTCCCCTGTAGGAGAAGCTACACAAGTCTGGGCTGCCTCCGCAGCCTTCCTGCTGGGGCCTGTCTCCAGCCCAGCGGCACGCCTTTCACCCTCGTAATTCTCTGTCTCCATCATTTTCCATTCCTACATTAATCCAACAAATTGAAAAAGGTTGAGCATCCATAATTCAGAAATGCAAAATCCTAAAGGCTCTAAAGTTCGAAACTTTATGAGTACCAACATGACATCACAAGTGGAAAATTCCACACCTGACTTGATGTGATGGATCTCAGTCAAAACTCAACTGAAATGTTGTTTCATGTATGAAATTATTAAAAATATTGCATAAAATTACCTTGCTATGTGGGCAAGATATATATGAAACATAAATGAATTTTCTATTGAGAATTGGGTCCCATCCCCAAGACATCTCATTATGTATATGCAAATATTCTAAACTCAGAAAATATCTGAAATCCAAAACACTCTGGTCCCAAGCATTTCAGACAAGGGGGATTTGACCTCAACCTACAATACACAAAGCCGTGAGCTGGGAACGACTCAGTCGGTTCACACACAAAACGGCAGGGAGGAAGAGGCGTTAGGTCTGCGGGAACAGGAGCATCCGCCAGGGTCCTGCCACCGCAGCTCTGCTGGGCAGTCCTCCACCTCGTGGCCAAGGGGCTCATTTGTACCCCCAGTTCCTCACTAACATTCCTCTACAGCGTGCGCAACGAACACAGTGGGCTATCTACAGCAGGCCTCCCGTCCCGGCCTTCCCAGGCTGCCAAGCTCCTTCTCAGCCTTTTGTCCCATTTGTCTCCTGCCTGAAGCCTCCACTGTGGTCAGGCCTGTCCTTTCCCTTCATCCCACTCACCCCGCTGCGTTCCTTGTTGATCCCACACAGACCCTGCCCATCTTTAGGGAACCAAGGCTCCACCTTCCCCTATGCTAAGTTCCCCAATAATACAGTGTATGTGTGTGTGTGTGCATGCGCGTGCACATCTGTGTACATGTGTATTTGTGTGTGTTTCTGTGTGCACATGTATTTGTGTGTGTCTGTGTCTGTATGCATGTGTATTTGTGTGTGCGCGTCTGTGTGCACATGTATTTGTGTGTGTCTGTGTCTGTATGCATGTGTACTTTTGTGTGCGTGTCTGTGTGCACATGTATTTGTGTGTGTCTGTGTCTGTATGCATGTGTACTTTTGTGTGCGTGTCTGTGTGCATGTGTATTTGTGTGTGTCTGTGTCTGTATGTATGTGTATTTGTGTGCGTATGTGTATTTGTGTGTCTGTGTCTGCATGCATGTGTATTTGTGTGTGTGTATTTGTGTGTGCGTGTCTGTGTCCACGTGTATTTTTGTGTGCCTGTACGCATGTGTATTTGTGTGTGGTTCTGTGTGCACATGTATTTGTGTGTGTCTGTGTCTGTATGCATGTGTGTTTTTGTGTGCGCGTCTGTGTGCACGTGTATTTGTGTGTGTCTGTGTCTGTATGCATGTGTATTTGTGTGTGCGTGTCTGTGTGCACGTGTATTTGTGTGTGTCTGTGTCTGTATGCATGTGTATTTGTGTGCGTATGTGTATTTGTGTGTCTGTGTCTGCATGCATGTGTATTTGTGTGTGTGTATTTGTGTGTGCGTGTCTGTGTGCATGTGTATTTTTGTGTGTCTGTACGCATGTGTATTTGTGTGTGTGTGTGCAGTTCTTCCGTTTATTCTGGGACTTCAGGAGCTGCTCAGTGTTTCATAGCCATTAATCTCAGCCATCGATGTGCTTACGATCCTAGGGGTAAATTTAATTTGTGGTTTAAGTCCCATAGCAAAAGGCAGATCATGTGGGCATCTTTGAGATGATGAATACATTTAATCATTTAATGGAAAACAAAAAGTCAGGATTTTAACAGCTAACATTTAGAACAGTAAACAGCATGAAAATGTCCTCTCAGTAATCCTGTAACAATTCTGGGGGATTTCTACTATTATTATATTGATCTAACGAATGAGAAAACCAAGATCAAAACAACTAAAGAGCCTGCTTGGCATCACAGAGATGACAGCTGCAGGTGGATATGACCCCGGCTGTGACCCTGACAACAACACTTGTGGCCTTCAATGCTGCTCTGCCTCCTGAGAGATGGGTCCTAAGGGACAGAAGTCTGCAGTGGTCTGCATGGTGCCTGGTGTGCCCCATGGTGTGAAGAAAGTGATCCGAGGACCTGGAGGCTGGCCTGAATGATTCCAGCAGGACATCGCACAGGTTTCTCTGACGTGGGATCATTCTTCAAAGCTCCAGTGTCTCACTGGTCAAATAGCAGTGATAAGTGGGACTTTCAAACTACATTAGCACAGAGTGTCTGTTTGGTCATGTGATGGACCCACCTCTTCCGATTCCGTCCCACTGCCAAGTTCAAATCCAGGAGACAAACGAGGGTCATGGAGGATCAGTGGGAAAAAATGATTTTACAAATTGCAGTTGAAATACGATGGTTCTGCCTGAGCTGTGTGCCTCTTCCCCCCCTACAAACAACACATTATAAAGTTCCTGTATTTTGTCATGTATACTGTGTACTTTTTCACCCAAATTATTGAGAGAAAAATAGGATGTGCATTATACGCCGGTAGTGAGTGCCAGCAACAGGAAAGCCCACGGGGCCTCCCATGGCCCCACGCCCTCCCTCCTGGGCCCGCTGGACACACAGGGTTCCAGCCCAGGGGGATCTGAGGTCCTGTAGGAGCAACCTCCACCAAATGCCATGATCAGGGAGGGGGCAGTGGTGGGGCTGGTGGGGCTGGCGGGGCAGGCTGCAGCAGTGACGGGCAAGGGCTGAGGCCTGGCTGCATTGCAGGACCCAGGAACCCTGAACAGAACCCAGGGGCCTGCCTGGCTGCCCACAGGCTGACTGGCCTCAGAAGCTCCTGCCCTGCTGGACATACATGTGGTCATCTCGTGTAATCTGCACATTTACACCAGGAATGTTAGCACTCCCAAGAGGTATGTTTTATGGCTGAGAGCCGGCCACTTTCTCAGACAGTAAAGTTTGGGCCTGAAAGTTTGGGCCAGAAACATTGGTGCACACTATACATGGCAAAATACGGTATATTCTGTAACACTTCCTTAAACAGACAACCCGTCCTACTCCGTGGTACCTTCCAAACCAGCAGGGCCTCACAGATGGGACCAAGTGCAGTGGGCTGCTGCCAGCTCAGCACAGATTTACCTGGGCAGGCTGGGAGGCTGCAGTGTCTGTGGCAGAGTCACTGAACCAGCTAGGGTCATGGATGGGCCTGTTGGCTGAGCAGCTCGTGCTGGGAGGTGTCCCTAGAGCAGGAGGACAGGAATGAGCTATAATGATTGTCTCCAAGCACAGTCTCCAAGGACCATTAGCTCTGTAGTGCTAGCCATCATTGGGATTTCTCTTCACTGATCTGAATGACATCTCCTTCTGATTAGCTTCATGGCTAATCATGGGTCATCCAGAAAAGGAGAGTTTTTCCCCAAAACACAGTCCTGAGTGAGGTCTACACCAACCCTATAATGCCTCCCTAAGATTGGAGCAAATACTAACCCAGTGGGAAAATCAAATTTTTAGTTCACTTTTTCAATTTCCTAACTGCCTTTTTTTTGGTTTATTTTGGGAATACTTTCTCATGTTACAGTGTGACTTTGACCCTAGGAATGTGGTGAGAACCAGGCAGGACCGTGTCCCTGACACAGTGCAGTGACGCTGAAGCTGTTGGACCAGCAACATTCCCCCTCTGTCCCTTCTGGAGAAACTCCACAAAACCTTACTCTCACCCTGTGAACACCGGGTGCCCAGGCTGCTGCTCAGGCCGTGGTCTGTATAAACAGCATCTTCCCAACAGGCGAAACCCTCATTAGCGGTATGTCCTGTCAGCTGCTAGAAGCCAGAGCGCTGACACCAGCCCTGACCTCGCTGTGGGTGTGAACGAGCCAGGATGGGCAGAGACCAGGAATGCCCACGGAGGACTGTTGCGTCTTCAGTCACAGGTGTGCGAGAAAGGCTGTGTTATAAGTCGAATTGTGTCCCCCAAATCCGTGTGCAGAAGTTCCCACACCCAGGACTTTAGGATGTGACTGTATTTGGGGATAGAGCCTCAGAGCCTCAGCTAAATTAAAGTGAGGTTGTAAGGGTGGGACCAAATCCAGCCTGACTGGTGTCCTTATAAGATAGATGAGGACACAGACAGTCACAGAGGGACAACCGTGGGAGGACACAGGAGAAGACGGCTGGGAGGAGGACACAGGAGAAGACGGCTGGCCGTCTGCCAGGCAAGGAGGGAGGCCCCTGAGGAAACTGACACCTTCATCTTGAACTTCCCACTTCCAGGACTGGGAAAATACATTTCTGTTGTTTAAGCCACCTGTCTGTGGGACTTTGTCACGGCAGCTCGAGAGAATTCAAGCAAGCACAGGGCGAGGGCTTTGCTCTGGTGCCCCTCCCCAGAGAGGTCCTCCTATTCCCTTGACCAGCAGCAGAACTCATGTCCTTTACCCTTGGGTTCCTGATGAACCCAGGGGACTTGCCTGGCAGGCTAATCAAACTCTACTTGAACCAGTAGATTTTAGGGAGGCCCTTCAGCCCCGTGTGCCTGAGATAAGTGGTCTCACTCCTGTGGTCCCAGCGTAAGGACTAACATCACCTCCTTTCACTCTTGCCCCCCACATTTTTTAAATTGATGTGTAATAGACAAGCATATTTTCTAACATATGTTCGTGATGTTTTGATAAACTCGTGCAATGTGTAATGATCAAATCAGGATAACTGGGATATCCATCGCCTTAAACATTTATCTTTTCTTTATGCTGAAGACATTTAAAATACCCAATAGAATTATAGTCAACTAGGGTGGCGCCTGTGACTCAGTGAGTAGGGCGCTGACCCCATATACCGAGGGTGGTGGGTTCAAACCCAGCCCTGGCCAAACTGCAACAAAAGCCGGGCGTTGTGGTGGGCGCCTGTGGTCCCAGCTACTGGGGAGACTGAGGCAAGAGAATTGCCTAAACCTAGGAACTGGAGGTTGCTGTGAGCTGTGATGGCACAGCACTCTACCAAAGGCAATAAAGTGAGACTCTGTCTCTACAAAAAAAAAAAAAAAAAAAAAATTATAATCAACTATAGTTGCCTATTCATTTATTGAGCACTGGGTTTTATTTCTTCTATCTAACTATATTTTCATACCCACTAATCAACCTCTTCTCTTCAATTCTCCCTCTTTTCTCTTTTAGCTCCCACATGAGTGAAAACGTGGTATTTCTCTCCGTGCCCTGCTCATTTTACGTAACGTAATTACCTCCATTTCCACCACGTTGCTGCAAATGACAGGATTTCGTTCTCTTCTATAACTGAGCTATAACTGCTGTGTGTGTGCCTCACTTTCCTTACCACTCACCTGGTGATGGGCACTCAGGCTGATCGTCCAGATTCTACTTGTAGAATAGCCTCGTTCGTATCTTGGCTACTGTGAGTAGTGGTGTCATTGTCACCGGAGTACGGACATGTCTTCCATATACTGATCTCCTTTCTTTGGCTATATACCCAGCAGTGAGATTGCTGGATCATATGGTAGCTCTATTTTTAGATTATAAGGAACTTCTATGCTGTTTCCCACAGTGGTTGTACAACTCACATTCCCACCAACAGTATACAAGGTCATCCCTTTCCCCTGTTTTGAATGATAACTTATTATGTTCAATTCATCTATGTACTTTGGGTCTATGCATGTTTCTGAGTATCAGAATGTAAAGCAAATTATCCACGTCTACTCAGGCTAGTCTGAATACTACTACTCTACCCACTTATTGAATGCCAACATTTAGCTTCTTTCCACTAGGTTAAGGAATGTGGTTTATGACATTAATCACAATATTTAAAAATTCCTTTTTTAACCTACTATCAGACATATTATTATACTTGAGTTTCGTGCAGACCCTTTATAATCAAGAAGACAAATCCCTCTTTGCTACAAGATGCTTATATAAAAATGGGTCCTTTCAAAAGATTTGGGGTCTCGTGTTAAGTCACAGTAGCAGAGTCAGGACTAGAAGTTTTGCATTTACCACACTTTCTGGGCCAAAGTTTAATACATTTTTATTCTTTTTAGAGTATGTGAGTGGGAGGCTGAGGGGATCAACAATTTTTCTGTTTGTTTGGCTGCTTTGGGTTGAATTCTTCAAAATTAATGATGAAGAACCCAAGACAGCAGATCTCACCCTGACAGGATCCTGTGTGGAACGAATACTTCTCTTATTCTTTTATAGGCAAGGAAGAAAAGTGGACATTTGGGCTTCTCCCGAGTGTGAGCCCAGAGACAGAGTGTGCCAGTGTTGGCCTCTTGTCCTGCCTCCTGTTTTACCTCTTGGTGACAGGTGGTCCATTTGCCTGTGCAGAATTCTGTCGTGGACTTGAAAACCATCCAAAGGTTCTGAGCTTTCCTTGTTCTCCCGGTGTTCCAAATCGCAGAGGGAGGAGGAAGGTCAGGTTTACATCAGCTCTGAGTGGGAGAAGCAGCTCTGAGCACAGCATGAGAGGCAGAGGGGCAGGCCGGGATTGTGACCCCCTCTGCTTTATAAGGCAGGGAAGGAAGGCCCTCAGCAGCTTCTGTGCCGTGGTGATGAATGTTCCCGACACTCAGAGACCTGTAGCCAGCTGGCACAGGGGGTGGCCTCTGACAAGGGTGGTTAATAATTGCTTAGAGGAAGGCATTTTTAGAATGAAGAGTGCAATGTACTAATGAGGTCTTTAATACCTTTAAAATTAACTAGAAACGGAACAACAAGGCAACCCAGAAATGGGTGGAAAATCTTCAAGAGCAGCTCAGAGACTGGGGGAAGGCAGCGTGACTGTTAACAGGAGGAGCTGAGTCCGCACTGCACAGCAAGATCTGACACATTGTTTGCTCCTTGTACCAGTTTATTGGGGGCACAATTTAACCCCATTACATGCGCTGTTGGTGACTGTGGACAGCCGAGGCATTCTGGCTGCAGTCCAGCTTGCCAACATGTCCATCACCCCCGCCACTTCCCCGCACCCTATTTGCAGTCAACCAATGTTCCAATCCTCAGCCCCGGGCAAGCCCTAGTCTGCTTTCTTGCTCTACAAATCTACATTTACTAAAGACTCTGTGCCTGGCTTCTCTCCCTGAGCACGTTTGGAGGTCTGTCCGCGTTGTAGCACATATCTTTGGTAAATACAGATATGTATTTTAATGCTAAATATTGAGCTGTACAGACGTGACGAACTGAATTCTGCAGTTGACAGAGCCCTATGCTATTTCCAGGGTGGGCACATTTGGAATAATGCTGCTATGAGCACATTTTTATGTTTCTCTGGGGTAGATTTCTGGGACTGTCACAGGGAAGTTTTTGCTTACCTTTTAAAGAAACTGCTCAACAGTTTTCCAAAGTCGCTGTACCTGACATTGTGCCAGCAATGTGCGAAGTTCCTATTTCTCTAAACCCTAAGTGATATTTGGCATTGTCTGTCTTTTTTTTATTATAGACATCTTCAATGCGTGTGAAGTGGCTTTAATTTCGCTTCTCTATAGTACTTCTGCGTGCTTCCAGGGCAACTCTTCTGCCCATGTTTAAATTGGGTCACCGGCGCTCATTAAGGAGCAGGAAGTGTGAGTGGATTTTCTGCAGCCCGGCTCTCTCAGAGGTGTGATGTGCAAATATTGCCTCACAGAGTGTGATCTGTCTTCCAGTTTTCTTAATAATGCATTTTGAAGTGTGAAAGTTTTTAAATTTAAGAACTTACATTTAAAAACCAAACTTCAAGAACAGCTGCCTGCAGTTGCTAGCCTCCGCAGGGTTGTAATGTCACCTCGGAGGCTTCTTAGCTTTCCCCTCATCGCAGTAAGCCATTTCCTGCCCTACATTCCTTCCAGTCCAAGAACCGCAGGTGGTTTCTGGTTTCTGGGTGGACTCTGGCCGTTGTGCCCTTAAAGCCCTGGTCTGGTGTTTGCATCCTGTCCAGACTTGCTGTCTGGAGTGACCTCTCCAGTCCGTTACTCACCCCCCAACCGCACACACACCCTTCACCAAGAAAACTTTTACTCACCCTTATATCTCAGCTAGCAGGTCATTTTCCCCCAGATGCTTCCCCTGAGCGCACATCTTGGGTCTATGAGAGAAGGGGCTCTTTCTACTCACAGTCACAGCCCCTGCCACTCAGCGCAATGCCTGCACGCAGCAGATGCTTGATAAATAGGTCTGACCAAATGACTATAACAGTAATTCAATGGGCTCTTAAACCTGATGTTTTCTATATTAAAAAGAGCTGTTGCAATTAAAAGAGCCAATCAGCTCTGTTTCCTACAGTAGGAGGGCGCCCTGGGGGCAGGAGCTGTGTGCAGGTGCAGCGATTGATTGACAGTCTCTGCAAGGCGGCATGACAGAGGGGTCTCGAACTCCAGGAACTTGCAGACCCGAGAAGCTGCTGTAACAATGATGACACCAACCTCAGTTACGGTAGTCTGAGGATGGACTGAGATATGAGTGAGGGTCCCCCAGGACAGGAATCACAGGAATGTCTTGTGTTCACCCTTTGTATTTAGAATATGCTTTTGTTATACCTCCCAAAGTTCATGCTGAGGCCCTATCCCCAGAGTGGCTGTATTTGGAGTAAGCAAGTAATTAACATTAAGTGAAGTCACAGGGCAGGACCCTTTTCTAACGGAATCACTGTCCTTATCAGAGACACCAAAGAGTTTGATCTCCCTCTTTCTAAAAGCTGAGGGAGGACAGAGCAAGAAGGTAGCTGCCTAAAAGCCAAAAGGAGAGCCCTCACCAGCAACCAAATCAGACAAGTCCTTGGTCTCAGACTGCAGCTTCCAGGACTGAAAGAGAATAAACTTCTGTTGCTTAAGTCACCAGCCTGTGATATTTTGTTATGGAAGCCCTGTTAACTGATACATCTTGCCTTTTCTCCACCCTTCAGTAATTTCTGCTATACACAATGTCTTAATTCAATGAGAGTTAGAGTCTGTGTCTTTGCTTGAATGACAAAGTTTGAAGAAAATGCAGCCCCCTTTCCCCCTGCAGAAGGATGAGGACAGCGGCTCACTCTCACATGCAGCTGAGCTGGGGCCTGCTGGGTTAACTGCTTCATGCACATCAACTCATTCAACTCTCACAACAACCCAAGGGACAGGATCAGGAAACCAAGAACGATTCATTCTCTTATGCAAAGTCACAAAGTTGTTCTGTGGAGCTATGGTCCAAACAGACCCTCAAGTTCCTCAGCCCGTGCCCTCCAGTACAAGGATGCTTAGAAGCATAGACCAGAAGGCCTCTGTCCCATGGCAGAGAATAGGGGCAGGACTTGGGAGCCTGAGGTGGCAGACGGCTCAGTCCACCTCACGGTGACCCTACGATTGGCTGATGCAGGCTCAAGGTGAGCAGAAAGGAAGGATCAGCTCCTCCCCTGTGTGCTGAAAGTCTGTTTTCTTGGTCCCACCTGCTCATGCTGTACCTTCTGGTCTCCAACAGCTGCCAAGAGCAGGACGACAGCCAAGCAAAGGGGAACAAGCAAAGGCCATGTGTTCAGAGCTCGCTGCAGCAAGGGGGTCAGCCAGCATCACTGGCATCCTGGGGGAGACTCAAAGGCAAGGTAGGAGTGGGAAAGTTTTGTGGTGGAAGAAAGAGGCACCCCAGGTGAGGCGGCTGGTATGGGAGGCTGCTGGTGGGCAAACTACAACAAGAACTGGCAAGGGCACCATATTGGTCCCAAGAAAAATGTGGAAACAAAAATTAGGGAATCTGTCAGTTTTTAAGGAAGTCCTGGATATATGGAGTTGACTGTTACGGAGGTTATTGTTGCCAGAGATAGTTGTCTGACTCCCTGTAAGTCTGACTTGCAGATAGCAGACTGGCTTCCTGGGCTGGTTGCTACAGATAATGACTTTGTTTTCTGGGATGGCTGCTCAAGACTGTGGGTCAGAGTTCTATTTTAATTTTTTTACTTTTGCTACCCCCAGCACCCTACTCTTTGAGCCACAGGCACTGCCCCCAGAGTTCAATCATATATATATATGTGGTCAGGCAACTTATTTGGTCTCTCAATGCTAAAGGAAAAGATTTATCACTTGAGACATTGATCTCTTCCAACATCTATTGCCTTTGGTGAGAATAATCAGTAGTTTGCAGCAAAGACATTATTATCCCCTGGGAGTTGAAAGAAACCCACCAATTCCCAGGGCACACCCCCAAGGCTGATTAAGTCAAAGTCTCTGGCATAGGGTCTACATGTCAATAGTTTCTAAAACCTGTAGTTTCTAATCTAGCCAGAACCAAAGGCCATTGTTGTAAAGTTTCAGACAGACCTGAGCTGAGCTAGAAAAGGGCTATTCAAACATCAGTGTGCAGACAAATCCCCTGGGGATACTGTTTAACATGCTGATTCTTGCGAAGAATGAAATCTGAGATTCTACATTTCTTTTTTTTTTTTAATTTCAGGTTAAGTTGAGGGTACAGAGAATTAGGTTACAATGTTTGCATTTCTTGGACAGAGACCTGTTGTACTTGTGTTGCTGCTATAGGAGGTCTGTCATGTACCCCCACATTGTGCCCATTAAGTGGAAGCACCCCAATCCCCTCCCTTCTCCATCCACCCCCATCTTGAATTGAATTGAGTTTTTCTCTTGTGCAGGGGTATGTTATATTGTTTTGCATGTTACAAATCTGTCAAAGGTTTGATAACTATAGTCTACATAGAGCTCAAATTAATCAAAAAAAAGAGCAAACAATCCCATCTATCACTGGCCACAGGAAGATAATCTTCTCTGAAGAATACAGACAAATGGCTAACAAACATATGAAAAAAGCCCATCATGCCTCATCATCAGAGAAATATGAATCAAAGCCACCCTGAGGTATCACCTAGCCCCACTGAGAACAGCCCACATCACAAAACCCCAAAGCTGCAGATGCTGGTGCGGGTTTGGAGAGAAGGGAACATTTTTACACTGTTGGTTGGACTGCAAACTAATTCAGCCTCTTTGAAAAGAAGTGTAGAGAATCCTCAAAGAACTCAAAATAGATTCTACTTTTCTAACGAGATCCCAGGAGGTGCCCAGGCTGAGGATGCGCCAGCCTAATTTCCTCAGTGAGGAGCCCACAGCACTGGGCTCAGAGAGGCATAATTAAAGGAAACCTCCAGGTGGATTCTTCCATTCACCACAACTATCTGCCTAGATCTGCTGTTATCAATGAGATGTAGAAAACTCAGGAATGATGAGCCTAGAGGTCTGAGTCCTTACTCTGTATAAATGAATTGTACTAGATCATCTTTATAGAATAAAGATTATGGTGATTAATATTTTAACACTCTATTCATAATACTATGATAATTTTACTATGATAATTAAGTTGAAAAATGAAAACTTGTTAAGATTGCCAGATTAAATAAAGCACACCCAGTTACACTTAAATTTCAAATAAACAGGTTAATATTGAGCATAAATATGCACTTGTGCAAAAATAAAAAAGCATGTGTATCTTATCTAAAATACAAATTTAACAGGGCATCCCTGTATTTTTGTCACTTGATCTAGCAACCCAAAAGGTCCTATATCCATTTTATAGATGAGGAAACAATTCCAACATGTAAATCCCACAAGACGACCAAGCTTGCCCGAGAAGAGGGTGGCAGTAATCTCCCTCTTCATTTCTCCAGGCTCTTCATTTCTATACTCTCTCCCTGTGGCTGCTAAAACTCTTTGAAAGGTAGCCACATTAAAATAAGACGAGGGACCTGCGTCAGCAGATGGAATCGGGAGCATCATTACCTGCTTGAAGGCAGTGGTGTATCGCTTTAATTTGCTCTTGAATTTGTTCATCAGCCTTTCCTTGTTTGCAACAGGTCAGCCTCAATGTACTGCTTTCCCAGCCATCACTAGAACAGGCCTGATGGATAGGACCCCGGGGTCCTTGTACAGTTGCCATCTCTCTTTAGACCTTCATCTGAAGAAGGAGGGTCGCTTCTCCTCCAGAGTTCTCTTGCATTCTGAGTACAGTAGAAGCCTTTATATTTGATTAATTTTATATAAATGTTGGCATGCACTGCTTTCTCCGGAGTTCATTTACTTTAGGGGATGAGTGTCTTCTGCCCTATAAAGGAAACACAAGCATTCCAACATTTCTTTGTGAACCCACACTCAGCATCCTTTTCTACTTGAATTCAGCTCCCCAACCCTGACACTAAAAGCAACCAAACCTCATCCTTGTCTTCCAAAATAAATTCTAAAAGGACTTTTATCCCCTTTCCTGCTCTCTTTTCTTCACCTCTCACCTGGGCTCTGACGAGACTTCTAAGCTCCAGTCACCATCTCCTGCTACAAATACAAGTGTGAGACTGATTAGCTGAAAGTGGGAAGGACCTGACCCCCTTCTTAGAAGCTTCTCCCTTCTGTGACCCTACTGACTGTTCCCCTCAAGTAAACCCCAAGCTAGAAAGCCGCCTCACTTCTTTACTCAATAGATGGGATGCCCAAGAGAGTATGAAACACTTTGGGAGATGTCTTTCTCCCTAGTAATCTCAACAAACCACTCTCCAGCCATTCTTAAGACTATTTAGGCTGGAAGAAGGTTAGAAATCAGCCTTGGACCTGGATCCTGGGATCTTGACATGTGCCTGTCTCATTCAACCTTGCTTATTGCTGCTAATAAATATCTTTGTATGTTATTCCTGTGTGGGAGGCTTCCACGTGTCTATGAATGCGTTTTGTGAATTCTGAAACATGCTTACATTTAAATTCTTCTGTTTGTTGAATTTCTGTCTTGTTTTTTAGTCCATAGCTGCACACACCCTGGGTCAGTGTGAGCGGGGTCCTGTTAGGACTCTAGAGTCACATCAAGAGCTGGAGACCATCCTTCATCCTGTCGACAGGTGACAGATCTGCTCTCCCCAGACCCCATCAGAGCCACACTAAGTGATTTTACCTGCATTCTGCTTAATAATGAAGGGGAAAGAGACTTTGTGTCTCTCCCCAAGAGAAGGTCTCTGGCTTGCAGAATTATTTGGCCGAGATTAGGACCCACTTTTCTAGGCAGGATGCAAACTACCACTTGTGAAGTTATTGGGGTAGCACTTGTGAAGCATAGGTTTTAAAAGTGGCCTATGTCATTATCAAGAAGAAAAATTCCTAAACTCCCCAAATTAATTACTAACCAATTTATCTCCCAGCTGCTTCCTCAAAGGATGCCAGCTTTTTGTTGCAATTAGGTGAGCGGGAAATGAAGAAGTTCCGAGCAGGAGAGTGTGACTGATGGAGGAGAGAGGCAGAAGCCAGGGTCAGATTTGTCACCGCGTGAGTGGGGCAGATAGACAGGAGGGCTGGCGGGAGGGAGCTGTGTGGTAAACAGAGAGGAAGAGTCTACTAAGGCTGGTGGTTCTTTAGCAAGGCAAAAAGGAGGAGGAAAAATCCAGCAGGTGGATGGTATCCCTGCAGAAGAATAGAGAATAATTGAGTGAGTTGCTACAGGCAAATGGGTGGTCTCTGCTAGGGAATTTGGAAGGAACTGGTTAGAAGACCATAGGTACTGGATTTAGAATTCCAAGGCATATTCCAAGCCACAACAGGAAGGCACTGGAGAGGCCCAGCTTCAGAAATCCAAGTGGGATAACAGACCACATGAAGCCATAACACAAAAATCCAGTGAAATGAAACCAGCACCCATTTCACACCTGAACAGTAATTTTAAGGAGACCATGCCTCCAAATGATAATTTAATAGCTACACAAAGTGTATGTTCATATCATTCTGCAACACAATTTGCAACACAGTTTTTATTTTCTTCTAAACCAGTGGTTCTCAACCTTCCTAACGCAGCAGCCCTTTAATACAGTTCCTGTGGATCGCATCGCACAGGTTGAGAACTGCTGTTCTAAACTAATCACATTCATTTTCTTTTCCAAGTTGTGTGTGTGTGTGTTTGTATGTATGTGTGGGCAAAAAAGTAGCAAGGTGCGATGGCTAATACTTTGATTCCTTTAAAAGCAGCAGAATTTTGCAAATAAATAAATGACAACAATTTCTTATATATTTTATATTTACACATTAAACATGAAATTATTTGGTTTTGGGATGGGATTGCAAATTTTGGTTGAAAAGACTGACATGGTATAAATAATATTTTAGCAAGTTAAGGAAACCGTAGTAGCTTCTATTTTGATTGGTAAAATGTTTGCAGTTTGTTTCAATATGTAAGTATGTGTGTGTAGAAAGAGCATATGAGAGAGAAACTTATTGTAAAAAAAAAAAAAAAACTAATATTGAATTCGATATAATACATTAGCCTGGCCACACCCACTTTCTTTCTTTGGGGTCTTATCAGTCTCAATAGAAATACCTGAGCTGTTGAAGCATCAATCCCTGAGTGTAAATAAACCAAAGGGCCCTGCCATAGGATTAAATTCACTTTTTGGTAAATGACTCCTCTGAATTCTGATTGAATGTTTTCAAACTAAGGGTAATTTTTTAAATTTTATTTTTAATTGATAAATAGTTAAATATATTTATGGGATACAATGTGGTATTTTGACATATATTTAGATTATGGAATGATAAATCAATCTAATTATATCCATCACCTCATACACTTATCAATTTGATGGTTATCAGAGACTGGGGAAAGGGAGAGTGGATGGAGGTAGGGCAGAAGTTGGTCGAAGGGTACAAAATTTCAGCTAGATGGGAGGAAAAGGCTTTCGTGATCCATGGCACAGAATGATGACCATAATTAATAATAACACTTGTATGTTTCAAAATCGCTTGAAAAATAGATCTTAAGTATTCACAGGTAAACACTTTTTAATTCTGAAAATTGTAATGCCAAGTATGTGAAAAATAACTTCATATTTTATAGCTCTTAGTGAATCATAATTACTGGAAACAAACCATGCAAAGAGAGGCACCAAATCTTACCCCTTCAAAAGCAAGAGACCTGATAAATGAAATGGAGAAAGCTCAAATTGTGTGAAAAATTTTTAATTGCACTTTGGAATATCTCTACATTTTAAATTGGTATGTTCATATTCTGTGGTAAAAATAAGAATAAAATTGAAAAGGTCAATGAATTTTAGCATATTTGATAACATTCTAAAGAATTTAATGCATTTTATTTTGTAAAAAATATTTCTTAGAAAATATAGTGTAAGCGGGGCAAAAAGAAGCACCTGTGAACATACTTGGGCTGGTATTTTTGTCATTTTAAAATAAACGAAAGAGAACTGATACTGTTCTCTATTCAGGAGAATTTGTTATGTGATCACAAGGGCCTCAGTATCAGAGAAGTATGTTCCCAGCATAATTATTCTGGCTATGTTAGCTTCCAACTATTTCTATAAACTGTAGGAAGAATTTTTATTTAGCTTTAATACACATTGATTTATCATTTTAAATGGCCAACATGAAAAAATGGTCAACATCTCTAATCATCAGAGAAATGCAAATGAAACCCGCCATGAGGTATCACCAACTCCAGTGAGAATAGATTTTATCAGAAAGTCCCAAAACAACGAGTGCTGGCATGGATGCCGAGGGAAAGGGGCACGCCCACGCCTTTGGGGGGACTGCAGGCCGGGACAACCTCTACGGATAACAGTTGCCAGATACCTCAGAGGACTAAAGGTAGACCTATCCTTTGATCCATCAATCCCATCATGGGGTGCCCACCTAAAGGAAAAAAGACATTTTACAAAAAAGAAAGATAATTGCACTTGAATGCTTATAGCAGCACGATTCACAGTCACAAAGATGTGGAAACAACCCAAGTGCCCATTAATACATGAGTGGAACAATACCATGTGGTAGATGTATACCACGGAGTATGTGAGCTACGCTGGCGATCCAGCGTCTTCTGTAACAACCTGCGTGGAACTGGACACCATTCTTCTAAGTGAAGTATTGTAAGAATGGAAAAATGACACCACGTACTCAATACTAAATGGGAACTAGGGTCAATTAACACCTACGTGCATGGGTGGAAAAAAACTCAAGGGAAATCTGGTAGGTGGGAGGGGAGAAGGTGAGTTGGGTAAATTTACACCCGACTGCACAATGCATACATTCTGGGTGAATTACAACTTTCACTTAAAATGTACGAAAGCAAATTATGTCTGTGGTCCTCAATGTTCTCAATCTCCACACGAGTGTACTCTTGTAATACTCTGAAATTAAAAAAAATAAATAAATAAAAAGATAGAACTAAAGGTAAATAACCTTTTAAACTAAATAGCAAAAAGTTCTTAGGATAATTTGTTGCTTCACAACATCCCTGGGAGACCAGTGGGACAGGTGCAATTATCCCATCTGAACAGCTGGAATAACAGCAGGTCTGAGGTCAGGGCCTCTGAGCCACGCAGTGAGCCCTGGGAAGGGCTTGGAACCTGCAGGCAGGGTTTACACTTGTTTATATTATTATGTTCCTCTCAAAGGAAGAAAAGAATAAAACTTTGGGTTGTTGAAGACTTAGGAAATAAAAACAAAATGAGTTTTGAAAAAAATACGGTTTTATTTTTGAAAATGGTTTTGGGATTTAGCTGAGTTACAGAAAAGCCAGTTTGTCAGGCACTTGTTATAAACCCTAAGACTACTGTATGTGTAGGTCTTTTCTTTCTCCAAGATAAAGTTCACCTGTTCATAGGAATATCCAAGGAGGAGGCAGGATTCCTAGTGCACAGGGCAGCAGGGAGGCCCCAGAGACAGAGCTGACATTGGCAGCCCTGGTCTCTGGCAATAAATTCAGTTCACAAAATATAAACAATTGAGTGAAAGAAAGAAAAATGTATTTAAACGAACTACTCCACCAGAGTATTCTTGAGGGAAAGCAGTTTTCTAATAGGACAGCATTGTTACCCAGGAGCTCACACCTGGCTCCGACTTCTCCCAAGTTCTTGAGAATCCACCTTCCACAGCACGGAGCCCCAGGTTCCCTTTGGTCTAGAGTTGAGGAGCAGAATAAACAGCCTTTAATTTGTTCACCCTTTCAGAGGATTACATTATAAAATAACTAGTATTTTAAAATTCAAAGCCAGTGCAGATTGAATTAAGCTACACATCCTTAAATATGTGAAAATTAAATTGTTAAGAGTCAAATGTCCTTAAACACTTAAATAGATGGTACTCCCAGGAAAACATATTAGATTGTTTGCTATGAATTCTGCATATTAACTCAGTCATAGGATCTACCAATATGCATTTTTGTTCAAACTAGGACAGTAAAAAATAAATCAATAAGAATTTGATTAACAAATTGCCTTGATCATGTGTTTAATCGTTGGGACTTCTGTGTCCCATAATCTGGAAGAGACTATTGAAAAGTGAGAGCTGATCACTTTTAATTCCCATCCTGCAGCTACCCCAGGAGCCCCTCGCTGAAGTTCAACGCATCAGAATGACTATGCTTCCTCATGCAGGGTTGGTGTCTAAAACATAGGACTCCCTTATGTTCATGAGCCACAAAGAATTTCTGTGCTGCAGGCACTTGCTGGAGAATTCATGTGAGCATAAACGGCCGAGGGAGGGTCCCCCAGGGGCATCTGCTGCGTACGAGGAGCTGACCAGGATACACATTCAATAGCCTTGTGGATCTTCAATGTATTTTGCTAGATGAAGCCAGAACATTAGATTGCAGTGAGCACACACTGTATTATAACAGGAAAAACAATTTTGCCAACAGCTAAGATAATTAGAGGTATGCCCCCTTCCATTTGACCATCCTGCCTGTATTTCAAAAACTGTATTTAAGTGCATTGCCTGTTATGTTACCCAGTACTCTCTAACCGAACTCCTGCTTGACTTCAGTAAATGGAAGAAGGTAATAAATAAAGCAGAAAGTTTGCCTCCAGAAAGTAGTGGAGAGGTAAGTCATTTTTTTTCTTTCGCCTTGGTAACAAAGAAGCTCAGAACAATAAAATCAATTGACAGAAGTTAAGCAACAAATTTTTACTAGGCATTAGGAGGATTATTATATTTAAAGTTTTTGGGTTTTTTTTCTATTCTTCTTTGTGGTTCATGTTTAAGATGTGTCAAAACTGTTTTGGCACCAGATGGAGTATAAATTCCAGTCGAGATACATAAATAAACTAAGATGACGGGCCGACATGTTCTGATTATTATATGCAGGTATTTAAGACTTGGAGATTTGGGGAAATGTTTGGCTTCTCAAATCTTTCCTCTATTTCCTAATTTTCTTCAATGTATGTATTTATCCATGTGTCTATCTGCAGGAAGAATAGGCTTTTAGAACATATTAATTCTTCAAATCCATTTTCAAGTTATATGTCTTTTACCAAAATGCTCCATCAACTTAAACCCAGTGTTTCTGCTGGTTCAAGACATCATATAGTAGACTTTGTCTATGTCTGCAGTCACATCACTTCACGTTAGAACGTGTTTTATTCTCTGTGACCTATTTGAGAGTAGCAATTGTGTCTTATTTTTCTGCTCTGGCATCTTCTAATGGAGTTAACAGACTGGATATAAGCAGTAACAGATGCTTAGAGAGACATGTTGGTATAAAATAATGGTAGTGGCATGAGATACCCTTTAGTTAAGAACTGTCTATTCAGCCCAAGTCAGAGTCAGTGGTCTCAGATGTTATAAATCACATCATGTAGTTTTCTGAATCAATACTGGATTGACCATTACAGTTAAGCAGATCTAGAAGTCAAGAGTCAGATTTCATAGATGAATTGGCAAATTAAATTTTCATTTCTTGTGCTGAGTTAGAGAGGCTGGCTTTGATACTGGGTACTAGGAGACAACGAAATTCAGAGAAGATGCTTTCACCTCCAAAGCCCAGTTTCTCCTTCATGTCCTCTGTTTGGAAGCCAAGTTTGGAAGCACAGACAGATGGAGCCCAGCATCCAGGAAGGGGGTGGATACACACTGCAGGGCCACAGGCCTACGGCTGTGGGGATGGGGGTGCCTCCTGGGGGCCAAGCCTGGGAATCTTGGCAACAGAACCCCTGGGGAACAGCAGTCCCATCCTGGCTGGGGACCAAGGACAGCACTGCGTAGATGCACCAGCCACATCTACTTTTGCCTTGAGAGTAAAGAAAATGAAGCACAAAAGGCCGGCCCTACCTCTATTTCCTCTGAGGGCCACGCATTCATTACTTCAAGGGGGTTTGCAGACAAGATAAATCATACTGATTAATCTGATGAAAAACAGGTGTTTTCTTTTCTTAAACACGATTTTCATTTGAAAGACAGTCCAGTGTAGGCACCATGGCCCTACCTCTAGACACAGGCATGGCGCCCATGAGAACCACTAAAAAATTAGGAGATACATCATTACATTTCTCCTGCCTGCATCTTCCTCATCGGAAAAATAAAAACATTAGCCATGTATTAGTTTTCTATTACTGCATAAAAATTAAAACAAATATAGTAGCTTAAAACCATACTTCTTTATCAGCCTAGCTCTGTAGATGAGAAGTCCAGGCAGATAGTGGGTATGGCTGGACTCCCTGCTCAGACTCTGCCAGGCTGTGGGCTGGAGCTTAAGTGGTTGTGATAAAGTTCAGCTCCCAGCAGTTACAAGACTGCAGTCCCACTCCTGGCTGGCTATCCCTGGGGGCTGCTTCATCTTGCTACAGAGCCCCCTCCTCCTTCAAAGCCAGAAATGGAGAATTTTCCACCCGTCAAATGCCCCTGATGTTTTGATTCTCTTTCTCCAAGAACCCTCTTCTTTTTAAGGGCTACTTTATCAGGTCAGGCCCACTTAAGCTCCCTATTGCAAAGTCAACTGATTTGGGATGTGAATTAAATCTGCAAAATGCCTTCACAGGAGGAGGACAGAACAAGATGGTAGAATAGAAATGTTTGATGATAGTCCTGCCACATAAACACCAAATTCAACAACCATTCACACAAGGAAGTATCTTGTGTCAGTGCCAAGTGGAGAAAGAAGCTGTGTGCCCAGGGAAAGGAGACTGAGGTGACGGTGGGGCTTTGCACTGACACTCAGGCTGCCCTGGCACAGGGACACAGCACAGGGCAGGATTCTGCTGCTGTCCGTGGAGGGAGCACTTAGAGCAGCCCAGAGGAGGGGATCCTGCACCCTGAAGCCTGAGGTCCTGCAGCCCCACCACTGGCTGACAAAGAGCAGCCTGGGGCCTGGACTGAATTCATAGGGCAGGGGCCACAGGGCCATAGTCCTTCTGCAATTCCATGGCCGTGCTGACTTGGAGCCAGTGAGCTTAGGGTATGCGTGACCTGGTGAGACACCAGGCTAGGCAGCCAAGCCAGTGCCTGTGTCGACCCCTCTTCCCAACTACAGGCAGCACAGCTCAGGAGGAATCTTCTTCCACTTGGAGAAAGGGAAGGGAAGAGCTCAGAGGACTTTACTTTGCAATTTGGGGACCAGCTCAGCCACAGTAAAATAAAGCACCAAGCAGACCCCTGAGCCCCTAGTTCTAGTCCCTGAACAACATTTCTGGTTCCAGCCTATGCCAAAAGGAAACACGCCACCTCGAAAGGGAGAACCCAGGTCCAGCAGGGTCCACCACCCCCTGACCGGAAAGCCCTGGGGTTTCAAATAAACATCAAGATAGCCAGGTAGTAGATTTGGGGTAAGGCTGAGCTGGCTGCAGGTGTGACCAGGCATAGTCCCAGCTATGGTAGCCATGAAGGAGCGCCCAGTCACTTTTCCATCAATTCCAGCATCCCAGCATAGAGAGTGAGGAGAGAGAGTGAATGACTTTGGCTGGTAATTCAGGGAATTGTCTCATGTCTTACCCAAGTCCATCAAGGTGCTACCATTGCCAAGAGTCTATAGGAATCACAGCATTCGTAGGCTAGGGCACTCCAGTGCTGATTCAGCTGCAGTTACTAAAGATATAGATCACAATAGTCGATTCTTTCGGAGTATCTGGAAAGCCTTCTCAAGAAGGATGGGGCCAAATAATCCCAAACTATAAAGATTAAGATAAATACCTAACTCTTCAATTTCTGGACATCAAAAAACATCCATAAACATCAAGAACATCCAGGAAAACATGACCTCACCAAATGAACTCAATAAGGTACCTGGTGACTAATCCTGAAGTGATGGAGTTAAGTGACCACTCAGAAAAAGAATTTATAATGGCTGCCCTAAAGAAGTTCAATGAGCCTCAAGATAAGCCTATTAGAGAAATTTACAAACAGATTGAAACAATGAAAAAAAAAAAAAAAAAAAAAAAAAAAAACTAAAGCAGAAATGGTGGAGCTAAAAATTCAACTGACAAACTAAGAAATGCATTAGTCTCTCAATTATGGAATTTATCAAGCAGAAGAAAGAATTAGTAAGTTTGAAGACAGGTTATTTGAAAACACACAGTCAGAAGAGAAAAAAAAAAAAGAATTAAAAAGAATGAAACAAACCTACTTGATCTAGAAACTAGCATCAAAAGGACTATATTTGGCCTCACAGAGGAGGTAGAAAGAGAGAGAGAGAGATTGGGGTAGAAATTTTTTTCAAAGAAATAATAATGGAGAACTTTCCAAACCTAGAGAAAGATACCAATATTCAGGTATAAGACAGTCGCAGAATACCAAATAAGACTACCTCAAGGTATTTAATAATGAAGCTCCCAGAGGTCACAGATAAAGAAAAAGTCCTAAGGAAAGCAAAAAGAAGGAAGGAAGGAAGGAAGGAAGGAAGGAAGGAAGGAAGGAAGGAAGGAAGGAAGGAAGGAAGGAAGAAAGGAAGGAATAATAGTAACAGATAAAGGAACTCTAGTTATGTCTGGCAGCAGACTTCTCAGTGCGAGCATCAGGAGCCAGGATAGAGTGGCATGACATATTAAAATGCTAAAAGAAAGATCCTTAACTCTAGAATATTATATCCTGGAAAAATACCTTTTAAAAATGAAGGAAAAAGAAAGACTTCTTGAAACAAAATCTGAGAGATTTCATGAACACCAGACCTGTCCTGTAAGAAATGCTAAAAGGAGTTCTTCAATATCAAATAAAGGACATTAATTTATAATTAGAAATCATCTGAAGGTATAAAACTCACTAGGAACAATAAGTACACAAATTCAGAATATCCAATTGCTGCAATTGCAGTACAATCCACTTTTATCTTGAGTAGACGGACTAAAAGGAAAATCTATGAAAAATAATGACTACAGCAACCTTTTGAGAAACAGATAATATAAAAAGATATAAACGGAAACAACAAAAAGTTTAACAGTAAGGCAATGGAGTAAACCATAGAACTTATTTTAAATTTCTCTTTGCTTATATGTTTGTTTATAAGCAGAGTCAAGCTATCATATACTGAAAATAATTGGTTACAAAATATTTTTGAAAGCCTCATGGTAACCTCAAATCAAAAATCTACAGTAGTTAAAAAATAAAAAGCAAGGCGGTTCAGTGGGTAGGGCGCCAGCCACATGCACCAGAGCTGGTGGGTTCGAGCCTGGCCTGGTCCAGCTAAACAACAGTGACAACCGCAACAACAACAAAAATCCAGGCGTTGTGGCGGGTGCCTGTAGTCCCAACTACTTGGGAGGCTGGAGAATCACTTGAGCCCAAGAGTTGGAGGTTGCTGTGAGCTGTGACGCCACAGCACTCTACCCAGGGCAACACAGTAGGACTGTGTCTCAAAAATAAATAAATAAGAAAAATAAAAAGCAAGAAATTAAACATGCTACTAGAAAAAATCCCTTTTAACAAAGGAAGACAGGAAGGAAGGGACGGTGAGAGGGAGGGAGGAAGGGAGATGACAAAACAACCAGAAATCAAATGACAACGTGGCAGCCACAGTCCTGATCTATCTGTAACACAGAACTTGAATGAAGTAAACACTCCAGTCAAAAGACACAGAGTGGCTGAATGCACTAAAAAACAAGACCCAACTGCATTCTGTCTATAAGAAACACACCTCACCTGTAAAGACACACATTGACCAAAAACAAAGGGACGGAAAAAAAGACATTCTATGCAAATGGAAACTGAAACAGCGCAGAATAGTTACGCTTCTCTCAGATAAAGTGGATGTCAAGACAAAATTGTAAAAGAGACAAAGAAGGTCACTTTATTACAAAATGATAGAGGGATCAATTTTGGAGGATGATACAACAATTCTAAGTATATATGCACCCAAAACTGCTTTACCCAGATAGGTAAAGCAAATATTATAAGAGATAAAGAGAAAGAGAGGCCCCAGTACAATCAATGTGAGAAACCTCAACACTCGGCTTTCAACATTGGACAGATCATCCAGACAGAAAGCCAACAGAGAAATATTGGACTTAATCTGCGCTACAGACCAAATGAACCTAGTAGATACTTGGAGAACATTTCATCCAACAATTACAAAATACATGTTCCTCTTGGCTCATGGACCATTCTCAAGGATAGACCATATATTAGGCCACAAGATAAGTCTTTAAAAATTTTTTTAAAATAAAATCATATCAAGTATTTTCTCTGACCACAAAGGAATAAAACTAGAAATCAGTAACAAGAGTAACACTGGGAACTAAACGCACACAAAAATTTAACAATATGCTCCTGAATGATCTGTGACTCAATGAAAAGATTAAGAACTAAATTTAAAAAGGTCTTGAAACAAAAGAATATTAAAACACAACCTATGAAAACCTATGGAATATGGTAAAAGCAGTACTAAAGGAAAGGTATACAGCATTAAGTACCAACAGAAAAAAGGAGAAAAGCTTCAAATAAACAACCCAACCAAGCATCTTAAAGAACTAGAAAAGCAAGGGCAAACCAAACCCAAAATTAGTAGAAGGAAATAAATGATAAAGATCAGAGCAGAAATAAGTGAAATTGAGACCAGTAAAACAATGCAAAAGATAAAAATACGAAAAGTTGATTTTATTGAAAAGATAAACAAAATTGACGTATCTTTAGCCAGACTAAGAAAAAAGGGGACTAAATAAATTAAATCAGAGAAAAAGGAGACAATAAACTGATACTACAAAAATCCGAAGGATTACGAAAAACTGCTCTGAGCAACTGTATGGCAATAAATTGGAAAGCCTAGAAGGATAAATTCTGAGATGCATACGATAGACTAAGACTAAAATAGGAAGAAATCCAAAATCTGAAAATAAGCCAATAATGATGAGGTAGGCGTGGTAATAAAGTTTCCCATCAAAGGAAAACCCAGGACCTGATGGCTTCACTGCTGAATTCTACAAAGTATTCATAGAAGGACTAAAACCAATCCTACTTAATTACTCCAAAAAAATGGAGGAGGAGGGAATACTCATTCTATGAAGCCTCTGTCATCCTTATACCAAAACCAGACCAGGAAACACCAACAATAACAGCAAGGACAAAACCTATAGGCCAATATCTGTGATGAACATAGATGGAAAAGCCCTTGAAAAGTACTAGCAAACCAAATTCATCAACACATTAAAAAGATTATTCCTTCCAGAGATGCAAGGATGATTAAACATATGCTAATCAGTCAATGTGATACATCATATCAATAATAAAGGACACAAACCAAATGATCATTTCCTCTGATGCTAAAAAAGGATTCAATGAAATTTAACATCCCTTCATAATAAAAATTCTCAGCAAAAGAGAATAGAAGGACTTACCTCAATAGGATAAAAACTACATATAACAGACCTACAGCTAGTAACATACAGGATGGGATAAAGCTGAAACCCTTTCCTCTAAGATCTGGAATAAGACACGCATGCCCACCTTCACCACTGTTATTCAACATAGGATTGTAAGTTCTAGCTACAGCAATCAGAACAGAGAAGGGAATAAAGGGCATTTGCATTAGGAAGGGAGACGTCAAATTATCCGTGTTTGTAGATGACATTCTCTTTTATCTAGAGAAACCTAAAGATACAACAACAACAACAACAACATTTGTCAGAACTAATAAACAGATATAACAGGATACAACATCAACATACGAAAACCATTTGCCAATAGAAGATAATCTGAAAAGAAACCAAGAAAGTAATTCTACTTACAAGGCTACAAATAAAATTAAAAGTTCTATAAAATAAAATCTATAAAACATTGATCGATGAAAGAAATGGAAGAGGACACCAAAAAGGGGGAAGGGGGAGATATTCCATACTCATGGATTGGAAGAATCAATATTGTTAAAATGTCCATACTTCCCAAAGCAATCTACAGATTCCATGTCATTCCTGTCAAAATACCAATGATATTCTTTGCAGAAATAAAAAAAAAAAGTCTTCAAGTTTAGCCAAAGCCGACCTGAGCAAAAAGAACAAAACTGGAGTAATCACATTACCTGCTTTCAAATTATACTACAGATGTGTAATAACGAAATCAGCATAGTACTGGCATAAAAAAAGACACGTGGACCAATGGAATGGAACAGAGAACCCAGAAATAAATCCACACAGCTATAGGGAAACATAGATGTTGATGTTTCAACAAAGTTTCCAACAACATATATTAGGGAAAGGACAATTTCTCCAATAAATGGTGCTGCAAAAACTGGATATCCATATGGAGAAGAATCATCATTAGATCCTTACCTCTCACTACCAGCAAAAATAAAATCAAACTTGATTAAAGACTTGAACTTAAGACCTGAAACTAACAGAAAAACATTAGGAAAACACTTCAGGATATTCGTCTTGGGAAGGACTTCTGGGGTGATACCCACCAAGTACAGGCAACTGAAAATAAACTGGGCAAATGGGATCCCATCAAGCCAAACACTTCTGCCCAACAAAGGGAACAATCAATAAAGTGAAGCCACAACCCACAGAATGGGAGAAAATATTTGCAAACCACCCATGCGACAAGGGATTAATAACTAGAATATACAAGGAGCTTTAACAACTCAATGGCAAAGAAATCAAATAATCTGATTAAAAAGTGGACAGAGGCTCAAAATAGACATTTCTCACAAGAAAATATACCTATAGCCAACAAATGTATGAAAAAACGCTCAACATCATTCGTCACCAGAGAAATGCAAATAAAAACTGCAGTGAGATGCCATCTCCTCCTAGTGGAAATGGCTTTTATTAAAAGACAGGCAGTTACAAAAGCAGGTGAGGATGGTGAGAAAGAGAAGCCCTCAGCATGTCAGTGCGACCAGTGTGGAGAACAGCATGGACATCCCTCAAAAGGCTGAAAACAGAACTACCTATGACCCAGCAATCCCACAGGCAGGCATATGTTCAACAGAAGGGAATTCAGCACATCAGAAAGATACTGCCCTCCCATGCTCACCACAGCACCGTTCACAATAGCCAAGATTCAGGATCAGCCTAAGGGCATCAATGGATGATAAAGAAATTGTGCTCCATGTACACAACGGAATATCATAGAGCCACAAAATGAAAAAGGAAGATCATAGAGCCACAAAAAGAATGGAATCCTGCTATTTGCAACGTGGATGGAGCTGGAGAACTCCATGTTAAATGAAATAAGCCCAGTGCAGAAAGACCAATCTCACTGACATGTGGGAGCTAAGTCCAAAACTATGGACCTTACGTAGATGGAGAACACAGGAGGTCACCAGAGGCTGGGAAGGGCAGCAGGAGAGGGGCTTAAGTGGGGGAGGGTTAGTGGACGCAAAAATATTACTTGGATGGTGAGATAAAGTGAACAAAATCTGATAGCACAACAAAGTGACTCTCATCAATAATAAGTTAGAGCATACTTTAAAATAACCGAAGAGTGGAACAGGGATACTCTTAACACAAAGAAATGATAAATGCCTGAGGTGATGGAGACCCCAGTGACCCTGGTTGGACTAATATACACTGTTTGCTTGTATCAAAGCATCACATGTACCCTATAAATATATACCACTATAACGGACCCATAATGACTAAAAATTTAAATCAAAAAATTATAAAGAAATTTTTAAAAAGCCCTTCACAGTAGCACCCAGGATAGTGTTTCAGTACATGGAAAAAGCGTGTGCTTCCCAGTGCCCTGTAATCCTGGGAACAGGCTCAGGATTCTGCTCACCACACTCCCCAGCAGATTCAATAGCCTCAATAGTCACAGTTCTGTGAAACAATAAAAAGAGAATTTTCCTCCCTTGAAAACCTGCGATAAAATAGCTCTCAACTGATGGTTCCAGAAGGGAAAGAAAGAGGCAAAGATGGGATATTTGAGGTCTTACTATGAACCACGCACTTTTCTTAGGTCAGCTCATTTTTCAGTATGAAATAACTTTCCCTTTTTTTTTAATAGACATGGCTAGAAATGCAGAATTAAAAGAACGCTAAATGGAAGTAAGGCCAAACACTTTAAATACTCCAAGAATTCCTGCAGCTCCACACTTTACATCTTCCAAGGAGGAATAACAACATCCCTACTCTGAAGTGAATCATTCTCTACCTTCTAATATTCCTGAAGCTTTTTCGAATGTAAGTTGTTTCACGTATTGCATATGTTTGTGTGGCTTCATTTATCCCCGAGGTGCTGCTTTGCTGATGTCACAACTGAGATTTACGGAAGCCAAACCAAACAGGGCACAGTCAGACAGCCCCGGGAGGAGCTGCAGCAGGGCCATCGCCGTCCCTCAGCTATGGGCACAAAGGGAGGGACCAGAAATTACCATGGTCCCCTCTCCCAGTGTGCACGTCTCAGGAGCTGCAACCTCAGTGGAGGGCTTTGCACCTTGAGCGGGGGTCGTGGATGGAGCAGAAAGGGTGCCTTTCCCTTCCCCTGAGTTCACGGGGCAGCTATCTTGCCAGGGCCCCAGGCAGGGCTGGCCTCAGCAGCTGAGAGCAGTGTCTACCAAGCCCAAAAGCTAAAGGAAAACTGGAGGCCAGAGCCATGGATGGATGCACATGTGAGGACTGGCTCACATGGGCTGACAAAGGATAGGGTTTGGTAGTAACTGGGATAAGCTCAAAGAGGCAAATAACAACCGAACTTAGCCTAGTACGTGGTTCATTACAAAAGTTTTGAAATACACAAAAATCAAGAAATATAAATTCTGTGTGGACAGAAACAAATGCAACCCTTCCAGCAACAACGATAAACTGAGCAAGTTGAAAATTACATGGCAATCAGAAAGGATTCTGTCAACAGTGTTCCTTGGAAATGAAATATGGACCATAACACAATCCATTTCAAAACTGTCATAGTGACCTACATGTGTTATGGTCTGTGGCTTCTGCAAACATGGATCAGGGTTAGAAAGAATACCCATTAGGTATGCGTCAGGAGTCCGCCAGGTCGCAGGAATTCTGGGAGGTTCAGAGGGATGATCTGGATCAACTAGGAAGCATTAACTTTCCAGGTGCTAAAAGCATGTGCAGAGCAAGAGTGTGCAGGAAGGGCTTGAGGACAGAGGCACAGGCCAGCGCAGCACCGGGCCCTGTAGGGCTGGAGCGGGTGGTCCAGCCAAATGCCAAACCAGTGGTTCCGAGGAGACCTGCAGGAGTGAGCATGTGAGTGATACTGATTATGGGAACAGGGGTCAGAGACAGGGAACCAGGGGAGAAGCCACCATCAGGCCCTCAGGCAGAAGACCCGAACAGGACCAGCACGTCTGACTCCGAGTCCAGCCGGGGAACACGTGATGCAGGGATCTGGGATCCTTCTTGTACTCTGCTTCAGGCTGCCCCGAGGATGGATCCCAGAGGCCAACTGCCGATAGACTGAGGGGAGGGAGTTATGTATGTTTGATTGCCAGGGTCAGAGTGTACAGACAAAAGGGACAAGGCTGTGTGACCTTAGGCAAGAGGTCACACATCTCAATCTTATTTGTAAAATGAAGATGTTGTATATCTGGACTATTTGAAAAGATTATTTCCAAGATTCATTCAGTACCAAGCTATGCGTCGCCTTCGGGCGGTAATGGCTATCCAGAATTCCACCCACAGTTAGTGGCCAGTACTGTATGTCAGTAGCCATGGCCATCAAGTCTCACCTTATTTCTCAATTATTTTTTGTTATTCTAACTCAGGCTTCCAATAGGCCCTCGTGTTGAGTGTGGCTGGCCTCTGCCTTCCTGCCCCACCACCCACGCCATCTGCATGTAGACGTCCTCATAAATGTGAGAAAGAAGCTCCAGGTATTTTCCTATACATAATTCATTTGTGCAATAGTTGGAAGGAAAAACACCCAATATTTGATGATTAAAGTTTTATAAGATAAGGTGAACATGCATTTCTGATTTTAAAAAATACATTCTCATCACTTAAATAGCTTTTTTAAAAAATCAATAATAACTTGAAGCCCTTAAAGGAATGCCTGATAAATAATTTTAAATTTTCTTTTATTTTTAATAAACCTAATTATTCACTTGAAAAATTAATAAGAAGAAACCTAATACTGCGTAACAGAGTTTAATTTGGAGATTATTTCTTAATCTCACTCTACTGGAACAAAGTTAGAGATGGTTCACAGCATCAGCAGATTGCTTCTTGCAGGGTTTAAGATGAATATATTTAAATGTTTTATTTATAACAATTTTCCAGGAAATTTTCTAATTTAAGAAGAAATAAAATAATGACAACTGACATATATTAACTTATTTTAGATATATTTGGTTTCCCAAACGGTGTACAGACTGTGGAGATATTGTCTGTTTTGTTCCAGACCACCACAATAAAGTGACTACTGAAATAAAGCTAGTCGTACCAATTTTTGGTTTCCCAAAAGGTTATAAAAGTTATGTTGACAATATAATACTGTAGCCTTTTAAGTGCAATAGTATTAAGTCTTTTTTAAAAAGGAAACACTGTACACATCTTAACTTAAAAATATAGTAGCTCTTCTGTAATTTGACCATCCAAGGCAGATGTCCTCAAACATTTGAAACAGGGGGTCAATTCACTGTCCCTCAGACCGTTGGAGGGCCGGACTATAGTTTAAAAAAAAAGAACTATGAACAAATTCCTATGCACACTGCACATATCTTATTTTGAAGCAAAAAAACAAAACAGGAAGAAATACAATCACACCACTTCATGTGGCCCATGGGCCATAGCTTGATGACCCCTGATCCAAGGGATTGTAACAAACTGGTCAACATATGGAGGTGGTCATTGTAAGGAATGTTCATCGAGTACATGGGTGCATGAAAATTAGGTCAGGGTAAGGAGGCTGTCAGTGTAGAGAGGTGGTCAACCATGGAGGTTCTACTGTATTTTGAAGACTCAAGACAATTAGTATTTTGGGCTCTGGTTTTGATAAGCCAAATAAATACGCCATTCCTCTAACACCAAGTCATATAGTGCATAGTTGAAGAAGACATTGATTAAGAACAGAACTTTGGCAGGTAAAAACTATTTTATTTGTCCAGGTAACATGGGTGCAAACTGACCATGGTCTGGTCAGGAAATCAAGTATGTCTCCAACTGTCACACATTGCTATGGTAATATGTTTTGATGAGTAATGTGGGTGCTTGCAGTTGGTGAGTGATAAACTTTGCCAGGAAGACACACGGGCATTTCATAAGGAATAGGAATTTAACAGGTAGAGAAAATATGAGAAAGAGACTGCCATGCACTGAAAATAGCATGAAAGAACTCTCGAAAACATAAAGTAGGGAGCAATAGTCAGGCTGGGCTGAACTCTGCTGTAATAACAAACAGGTGCCCCCGCCCTCCATAGCACCAATGACGGGTAAGATTCCCAAAGCTAGGACAACCTAAGACAGGATATGGAGAGGCTGCACGGTGGATCACATTCATAGTACCCAAAGACCGGTAAGATCACTCTGCATTCAGTCAACCTAAGACAGGGACCAAACCATTGATGTTTGTATCCCCATGACGGGTAAGACTGAAACTGCAAGAGCAGGCAACCTAAGACAGGGGCTATGTTTTTCC
>CAUYPK010120001.1:0-13181 GCA_963574355.1 Loris lydekkerianus
TTTAAAGAGGAACTAGTACCTATATTACTCAACCTGTTCCAAAATATAGAAAAATAAGGAATACTACCCAACACATTCTATGAAGCAAACATCACCTTGATCCCCAAACCAGGAAAAGACCCAACAAGAAAAGAAAATTATAGACCAATATCACTAATGAATATTAATGCTAAAATATTCAACAAGATGGTAGCAAACAGAATCCAGCAATACATCAAACAAATTATACACCATGACCAAGTGGGTTTTATCCCAGGGTCTCAAGGCTGGTTCAATATACGTAAATCTATAAATATAATTCAGCACATAAACAAACTAAAAAATAAAGACCATATGGTTCTCTCAATTGATGCAGAAAAAGCTTTTGATAATATCCAGCATCCCTTCATGATCAGAACAGTTAAGAAAATTGGTATAGAAGGGACATTTCTTAAACTGATAGAGGCCATCTACAGCAAACCCACAGCCAATATCATATTCAATGGAGTTAAATCGAAACCATTTCCACTCAGATCAGGAATCAGGCAAGGTTGCCCATTGTCTCCACTGCTTTTTGTAATGGAATATTTAGCCATTGCAATTAGGGAAGAAAAGGCAACTAAGGGTATCCAAATAGGGTCAGAAGAGATCAAACTTTCACTCTTCGCAGATGATATGATTGTCTATCTGGAAAACACCTGCATTCTACTACAAAACTCCTAGAAGTGATCAAGGAATACAGCAGTGTCTCAGGTTACAAAATCAACATTTATAAATCAGTAGCCTTTATATATATCTATAATAGCCAAGTTGAAAAAACAATCAAAGACTCGATTCCATTTACAGTAGCACCAAAGAAGATGAAATATTTAGGAGTTTACCTGACAAAGGATGTGAAAGTTCTCTATAAAGGGAACTATGAAACTCTAAGAAAAGAAATAGGTGGAAATGTTAAATGGAAAAACATACCATGCTCATGCCTGGGAAAAATCACTATTGTCAAAATGTCTATACTACCCAAAGCAATATACAATTTTAATGAAATCCCTATTAAAGCTCATTGTCTTACTTTAAAGATCTTGAAAAAAATAATACATCATTTTATATGAAATCAGAAAAAACCTCCAATAGCCAAGACATTACTCAGAAATAAAAACAAAGCAGGAAGAATCACGCTACCAGACCTCAGACTATACTATAAATCGATAGTGATCAAAATAGCAAGGTACTGGCACAAAAACAGAGAGGTAGATGTCTGGAACAGAATAGAGAACCAAGAGATGAACCCAGCTACTTACCATTATTTGATCTTTGACAAGCCAATTAAAAACATTCAATGGGGGAAAAGATTCCCTTTTTAACGAATGGTGCTGGGTGAACTGACTAGCAACCTGTAGAAGAATGAAATTGGACCTACACCTTTCACCTTTAACTAAGATAGACTCTCACTGGATTAAAGATTTAAACTTAAAACATGAAACTTAATACTAGAAGGAAGTGCAGGGAAAACTCTTGAAGAAATCGACCAGGGAGAATATTTTATGAGGAGGAACCTCCGGACAATTGAAGCAGCTTCAAAAATACACTACTAGGACCTGATCAAACTAAAAAGCTTCTGCACAGCCAAGAACACAGTAAGTAAAGCACGCAAAACGCCCTCAGAATGGGAGAAGATATTTGCAGGTTATGTCTCAACAAAGGTTTAATAACCAGAATCCACAGAGAACTAAAATGTATTAGCAAGAAAAGAACAAGTGATCCCATTTCAGGTTGGACAAGGGACTTGAAGAGAAACTTCTCTGAAAAAGATAGGCGCACAGCCTACAGACACATGAAAAAATGCTCATCATCCTTAATCATCAGAGAAATGCAAATCAAAACCAGTTTGAGATATCATCTAACTCCAGTAAGATTAGGCCACATCACAAAATCCCCAAACCAGAGATGTTGACATGGATGTGGACAAAAGGGAACACTTCTACATTGCTGATGGGAATACAAACTAATACGTTCCTTTTGGAAAGAATTTTGAAGAATACTTAGAGATCTAAAAATAGACCTGCCATTTGATCCTATAATTCCTCTCCTAGGTATATATCCAGAAGACCAAAAATCACATTATAACAAAGATATTTGTATCAGAATGTTTATTGCAGCCAAATTCATAATTGCTAAGTCACGGAAAAAGCCCAAGTGCCCACTGACTCACGAATAGATAAATAAATTGTGGTATATGTACACCATGGAATATTATGCAGCCTTAAAGAAAGATGGAGAATTTACCTTGTTCATGTTTACATGGATGGAGCTGGAACATATTCTTCTTAGTAAAGTATCTCAAGAGTGGAAGAAAAAGTACCCAATGTACTCAGCCCTAATATGAAACTAATTTATAGTTTCCATACAAAAGCTATAACCCAATCTCAGCACAAAAATATGGGGAAAAGGGCAAGGGAGGGGAGGGGAGAGGGGAGGATGAGTGGAGGCAGGGTAATTAGTGGGTCCACACCTACGGTGCATCTTAGAAGGGTACAGGTGAAATTTACTAAATGTAGAATATAAAAGTCTGAACATAATAATTAAGAAAATGCCATGAAGACTATGTTTGCCAGTTTGATGAAAATATTTCAAACTGTATATAAAACCAGCACATTGTACCTCATGATTGCATTATTGTACACAGCTATAATAATAATAAAAAAAAGATGGACTAGCTAAAAATGTAAATGCTTAGAACATTCATAGGACTTTCATTTAATAAAATTAAACCGATTTAAAAAAAAAAAAAAAAAAGCCTTTGTCCCTTCCTCCTCCTACCTGCAGTGCCCATTTCACTTCTGCAAAGTGTTCTCCAGGCATTTGTCTGTAGAATAATTACAATGACAAAATAGTCTATTAAATTACTTGGTATACAGTAGGAGTTCAAGAAATATTAGCTATTATCATTGTATTATTTTATTATTACTTATTATTTTGACATATATTCCTTTCCCCTGAGGATTCTTAATTCACATGAGAAACTTCTATAGTTAGTCATTTATCCATCTTATCTCCCCAGCAAGATTATAAATTGCTGAAAGTACATTGTTGCAAAATATCTTGTCTGCAAAGGGCAGAGAAATTTGAGGTATTCACATTTTTAGAGTTATTTGCTCTCCAGTAAGGGAATTGCTAACCTCCCTAATAATGGGAAATGACACCCATGAATGCGAGCCCAGCTCTGCTGCTCTGTAGGGATAGCTGAACCCGGGCAGACTCACAGTCTCTGTGCCTTCAGCAATCAGACAGGATCTACAAGCTGGTCCCCAGGTAAGCCAGATAAGAGAGGGAATGTCATTAAATGGGTAGTGACTGAGATAATATCTCATTCCCGCAGCATTAATGAATAGAGTAAGCCCCAGACAGCCTGGGCACCTACGTCCTGAACTACATTCTTTTTAATATATATATATGTATATGTATGTATGTATGTGTATGTGTATATATATATGTTTTATTTTTTATTTTATTTTTTATTTTTTTTGCTCCAGTGAATCATAATTGCCATGATCCTAATACCTGTCATTACAAAAGGACACATAACAAGTAGTATAATCACCACTGCAATGGCCTCAGGAATACATTCTTTTAGTGATTTGATTAGAGGAAATTCAAGAATGCAAGTGGTGGGTTCCAAATGCAGAGTGACCACAATTGCCCAGAGTGTTGAGCTCTCTGAATTTAAGGGATGACAGGGAGGAGCAAGGAGTTATATTATTATTGCCAACAGCACAATATCAAGTAATGGGAGACCTATTCTGTGATGGGTAAAAATCAACTCTAATGCCATTGTAGTCTACGTGAACATATAAAAAATTTTATTAGATTCCCCAACTAAGTATTAACCATGGGTTGTCTTGATATAAAGATAAAAATTGATGGCCTAAAGAACAACCTTCTGAGATGACACCCCCCCTTTTAAGATAAAGCCAAAAGAAAAGATGACTAAGAAGCAAATGGATTTTTGAATGGTAAAAAGAGCTCACAGCTCACTACTGGGGATTTTATTTTCTTGATGTCCATATCATTAAATTCTTTAAATAGGTCCTAGAGGTCATCTAGATGAACTTAAAATCACACACCAGAGTAGTCATCCTCTTTCTATACCACCAAATTCACATTTCTGCTGGCTAATGGTGCATTTTCCTTGAAGGGACCATCTAGTAATTTACTTTCTAAGAATTCCAAATTTGATTATGTACTTTGTGCTAATTGGTTGACTGCTATCCTAAAAAAAAAAATGAAAGTAACTGCCCCTCCTCCCAAATACCAGTGTCTTTCCAGAAATGCTATTAGGACTTACAAGAGGCAATAAGACAAAAATCCATGTAAAACATCATGTTATAACCAAAACCTAGAAAATGCTAGCCATTATTATTATGCACGTACATGTTTTAGATATTATATTAGCTTCACTATAGCTAGTGTTTGCCCAAAAGAAAATGCACAAAAAATACATTACATTATTTTTACAAAGAAAAACTAAACCTAACCCCAAGCTACCTCTGAGCCAGACTATCACCTAATATATAACAGGATCTCAAAGAGAAGATAATAAATAATGAATGACAGCTAGCAATAAGCACAAAGAAAGCCATAAGTCTCAATGAGAGCAGAAGTTAAAACAAATACTACAGGAACTTACTAGAGAAAACAAAAGAATGTCACAGACTTGATAGTTTCTTTGAGACATTTGACAAAATTAAGGATTGGATAAGGTGAACACTAAAGAAAATAGAAAAAGGTAACTAGAATTTCCTGCACCCAGGGTAGGTAAACTAAGGCCTCCTGAGCAAATCTAGCCCACTGCTTGTCTCTTGTAAATAAAGTTTTATTGGAATGTAGCCATGCTCATGCATTTGTACATTGTCTCTGGCTGCTTCTACATACAACAGCAGATTTGAGGAGTTGCAACAGACACCATAGGAGGCTCCAGGCCTAAAGTATTCACTACCTATTATAGAAAAATTCTGCCAATACTTTTCTTATTCAAACAAAAGTTTATGTAAGAAATAAGCAATTATCATAACAGACTACTTGGATTTCCTGTGTTATCAAAGTAAATGATATTTACATTGTTATAACCTAAACAATGTTGTCTAATTTTAAACATTTAGAACCAATTATTGCTAAAACACAGAGTTCTTAACAGTGATAAAAGAACAGGATGTAAATAGAAATGCTATCAACCTTTAAGAACATAAAAGTGTAGATCTCAAAAGTTGGAAGGTGAACACAGGGAAGAAAAACTAATGAGAAGAGACAGAATTATATTTATCTTATCAAATGTAGAATTGTTAGATAGATGATTAGAATTTTAAGCTCTCTAAGGAAAAAAGGGCAAAATGGGTGCTCTGCCTTGGGGCTCCCTTGAGTTATTGCCCCACCCGGGGAGAAGGACAAGGGTGGGATCTTCTTAGAGGTGCCCCACCTTAATCCCATCCTGAAAGTACAGGCACTACAGTATTTAGAAAGTAATTTAAGACTAATTACCATGCCATTAACTGTCCATCAAAGTGATTCCATGGAAATGTCTGAACCACCAGGAGGGCTCCGTCCAGGAAGTATAAAATGAGACCCCAGACTATAACCAAAGCCTTTTCTTTCTGACAACAGTGTGGGCCCATTTGCTCCTGATGATGAACACATCTTACTCTGTAAACCTATCTTTCCTTTCCTTGATAAACTTTGTTTTATGCTTGCCTTTCTTTTGATGGGTCTGATCATTCTTCCACCATGGGCACACCAAGAGCCAAGTACAGGCAACTGCTTCAACCCCAACAGAGTCTAGTGTAATTTTCATTCAACAAAACAACATAACAAGTGTAATTAGGAGGGGGTAAGAAGACCAAAGGCAATATTTATTATCTAAATTCTATGTTGTTCTTTTTTAGACAGAATCTCACTCCGTGGCCCTGGGCAGAGTGCCATAGCATAATCAAAGCTCATAGCAACCTCAAACTTCTGGGCTCAAGCTATTCTCTGGCCTCAGCCTCCTGAGTAGCAGGAACTTCAGGCATGCACCACCACACCCAACTATTTTTTTTTTTTTCTATTTTTAGTAAAATAGGTTCCCACTCTTGCACAGACTGGTCTTGAACTCCTGAGCTCAAGTGATCCAGCTGCCTTAGCCTCTCAGAGTGCTAGGATTACAGGCGTGAGCCACCTTGCCTAGCCAGGGAAAAGTTTCTTAAGTTGGATACAAAAGCATGTATTTATAAATTGAAGCACAGAATCAAAATTTAAAAATCTGGGCAGCACTTATGGCTCAGTGAGTAGGACCCTGGCCCCATATACTGAGGGTGGCAGGTTCAAACCCAGCCACGGCTAAACTGCAACAAAAAATAGCTGGATGTTGTAGCAGGCGCCCGTAGTTTCAGCTACTTGGGAGGCTGAGGCAACAGAATCGCCTAAGCCCAAGAGCTGGAGGTTGCTGTGAGCTGTGATGCCACAGTACTCCACCAAGGGCGACAAACTAACACTTAAAAAAAAAAAAAAAAAAAAAAAAAAAAATTAAAAACTTTTTGCTCTTCCAAAGACACTTGCTAAGAAAATGAAAAGACCAAGCCACAAACTATAGTATGCAAAAATATTTGCAAAATATACAGAGGGTACCATAAAAAATATATACACATTTTAAGAAAGAAAAAACTGTATTAAAGTTTCAATACTCAAGTCATGTTTGACTACTGCAGTCACGAGAGGTGCTCAAATGTGACTTGTATTTGTATTTTGTTATCAGTATATGTTATTGCAATTTTAATATAGTTTCTTTCCTTTCTTAAAATGTATATACATTTTTTGGCACCCTCTATGTAGACATTAACAGGCTTTTATCTAAAATAAAAACCCCTGACAACTCATTAAGAAGAAAACAACAATGAAATGAGCAAATATTTTGAAAAGACAGTTTATCAAAGGAGTTATATGGAACTGGAAAATATTCTTCTTAGTAAAGTACCTCAGGAATGGAAAAAAAAATATCCAAAGTACTCAGTACTACTATGAAACCAATTTATAATCACTCACACTTTCATATGAAAGATGAATCACAACTATAGCCCAGGATGAAGGAGGGAAGGGGAGGGAAATGGGAAGGGAGGGGGTGGTTCAATAGAGGGAGGGTGAATGGTGGGACAAGTCAAATCTATCAAGTATAGAACACAAATGTCTTAACACTGTGATTAAGTAAATGAAGTGAAAGCTATGTTAATTAGTAAGATTCTAAGCACTCCAATTTGTACAAATAATCAACACGTTGAATCCCACAAAGGCATAAATGTATTCATGATCTATGTATATATGACTTAATAAAAAAAAAAAGAAAATGATTCTCAACATTGTTGGCCATCAGAGCAATGCAAATTAAAGCAATAATGGAGTGCTGCCATTCATAATCTAGAACAGGGGGTGTCCAACCTGCAGCCCATGGGCCTCATTCTGATTTTTTGAGGACTTTTTTTGTTTATCTGTGGTGTCAAATATCATGAAAAGTATGCACAGACCTTTTTGTGCTAATCAGTTTTCATTAGAGTTTGTGCATTTAATGTGTGCTTAAAGACAACTTTTATTCTTCCAATGTGCAGCAGAGAAAGAAAAAAAATGGTAGAACACCATGCTCTATAATTTCAAAAATTAAAAAGACTAACAACAATGAAGGACATGGTACAACTGAAATGCTCATAAATTTGGGTTTCTTATAAAGTTAAGCATGCATTTACTGTATGAATCAATAATTCAGATGCTAAATATTGACTTAAAAATGCAAATAACGCCACACAAAGATTATGGTCAATTGTACATAGTAGCTTTACTCATAATAGCCAAAATGAAGTGGGAAAAAAAATTGATCAACTGGTAAATAAACATGCAGCACAGTAATACTCAGTGATGAAAATAAACAAACTACTGATAAACACATAACATGTATGAATCTCTCAAGCATTACACTAAAAAAACTGAAGTCAAAGTAATACAAACTAAAATAAAAGACTACCTCCAGTGAGATCTCATTAATATGAAATTCTAGAAAAGGTAGAACCATAATCATAGAACCAAATGAATGGTTAATAAGGGACCAAGATATAGAGGAGAAGATGGCCTGAAAATGGATGCAAGGCACCTTTTGTGATGATCTACATGTTTTATATCATAATTATATATTTGTCAACTATCATCAAATTGTATAAAACATAATTTCTATTCTAAAATCTGTTCTGAGAGGGAAATCTTTGATATGTGAAAAAAATTAGCCCAAAAAGTATTTATTGCATTTTTTATATAATAGCAAACTTGTGAATAAGGTCTAATTATGAAAGATTTAATTAAATAAATTATGATATGTCTACAAGAAATATTGCTATGAAACTATTAAAAATAGTGTTATTGTTAAATATTTAGTGGCAACAAGATACGTAATTATTTTCATGTAGACAAAGCAGTTTATCTGAAGCCCATTTTATCATCATGTTACATGTATACATGAACACGTGGGTATGAGTATATACATATGCAGTATTTAGAGTTCTGTATGCTATTAGAAATTTGTGTGTCTCCCTGGTAACTGGTTGTTACTTCATTTTGCTCCTCTTTTTTTTTCTAAATATCTGATCACCAACATCCATTTTCTTTGAGGAGAAAAAGCAACAAAAGTTACTATTTTTAAAAAGACAAAAAATAAAAAGCAAACAAACAAAAAACACATGCTTTGCCTGTAAGAGGCTTACAGTTTAGTAAGAAGACACATAAATAACATAATACATGTACATGATAGAATGAACTAAGCATTTTTTGTGAGGAAAAATTAGTTGGGTCAAGAGTAATCTCGCAACAAAGGTGGAATCATGACTCTCTTCAGCATCCAGACCATCATTGTTCTGTCGGAACCACGGGGCCACCTTCTTCACCCATGATGACTTTCAGGGGCTCCTTGATCTCTAACTCCCACCCCACCCCCAGTGTGCTCAATTGAACATCAATTGTGAACTGAGTGCAGGCTCCCTCCCACAAAAAGTCAAGGATACACCTGGACATCTATTGCAAGATCTTTGAACTGAAGATCCAAGACAATTTCCAGAGGTCCCCTGGAAATTCCACGAGCTGCTAGGGGCGAAAGCACTTGAAAAGGCATTGTATCCCTACCTGGCATACAGTAGATGCTTAGTAAATACTTGCTAATTGTTTCATAGATATATCGAGAATAAAAACATGAGCTCAAGATTGTTTCAGTGGCTTAGCACCTGTAGCTCAGTGGTTAGGGCGCCGGCCACATACACCGGGGCTGGCAGGTTCAAACCTAGCCTGGGCCTGCTAAAAACAACAATGACAACAACAACAACAAGGAGGGCGCCTGTAGTCCCAGCTACGTGGGAGGCTGAGGCAAGAGAATCACTTAAGCCCAACAGTTTGAGGTTGCTGTGGGGGTAATATCGTGAGACTCTGTCTCAAAAAAAAAAAAGAGATTGTTTCAGTGGACTGGCTATTGCTGGGATATTTATAGACTAAATGTATTTCTAGGACTTTCCATCCTACTTTTCTGCAGTACTAAGCAGAGCTGAGGAAGCTGAGCAACAAGCAGATTGGACCAAATTCTCCAACTCTTTCTCAATAATTTGGATTCATTAAAACTGCAAACACATTTCTACCTGGGAGTTTTGTCTTTCATTTTTCAATCTCAGAGAGTGTCCAACAAAATTGAATCCCTTTTGCAGATCGGTTTGTGTTCCACTCTATGCAAATGCCAGAACTGTCTAATATTTCTAGTAGATGGCTCCAAAAGGTTGTGTCCAAAGAAAGGACAGCAGAGAACCCCAATTTACCCCCAAACAAACTAAAAGTGAAAAAAACAAGTGTAGACACTGTGTCACGTAATTAAATCCAAATCATGAATCTAATTTGTGGTGTTGGACAATGAGCAAAGACTTAAGAGTATGATGTTGAGTCCAGAATCTGCTTTTATTTCTTGACTAATTAGGGAAGATCACTTGACTTTTCTGGGCTTCATTTTGCTCCCTTCTGGTGGAGGGAATGCGGTTCTTTTATGTGAGTTACTAATTTTCCCTCAACTCTGTGGTCTGTGATTTTATGATGTTCCCTTACAGATGCTTAGGGCCTTATTCCCTGGCAAGATGCCTCCCCTGTCCCTGCCTTGTCTCACTGCTTGTCAGCATGTGTAGCAACAATACATGACTGATGGGTCACAAGAAAAAATGTGTGTTGGATCAAGCTGATTTATCTGGAGAGGACAGAGAAGTCTTTGATGTTATTTGAATGAGTTCCACATTTTGACCTAGGGACCCTTCGATTCTAAGTATGCCCCATTGCCAAATGTATGAAACACTTATTTACAATTAAAGAAGCATTCCATACCACTTTCAAAACAGCCAGCCTTGTTTTATTTTAAAAAGGAAAAAAAGAGTAATTCCAAAGATTAAATTCCTGATCCTGAAAATGAAAAAAAGGAGTGCCTGAAACCTGCTCTTCATGTATCATTCATGTTTAATAACAGAAAACAGCCTGCTAAGTGAGTGGGCCAGTCTACTTGTTACCTAATGATGGATTCCTGGTGTATACCTGAGTCAAAAAACACACAGCCCCCATGGCGCCAACAGCCTGCTCGACCTTGATCTCAAAAACAACTCCTTCCTGGGCTAGAGACTTTTTGTGGCTCATGAAATCACTTATGTTGTACAGGACACAGCATAATTCCTGTCACATGAGATTAAGTTTGGGATGTGCTGCACAATCTCTTCTCTTAAAGTTCACTTAGCCTATCAGAGGCTCTGAGAAGTTCCGCACACAATAAGTATTGGTTATGTTATTGGCCAAGAAGGGCAAAGATTGCTGAGCCAAAAAAGTGCTTTTTGTTCTTATACACATTGTCCTTATTTCTCCATCCCAGACTTTCTCTTTGACTTATGTCCCCCCACCATAAACACTAGTTGGAAATCCCCTTTCCACCTTTGAACTATAAGAGCCATTTCTTTGCATTTGTCTCATCAACTTTTAAATTTACTTTTTTTTTTTTTTTTTGAGACAGAGTCTCAAACTGTGGCCCTGGGTAAAGTGCCATGGCATCACAGCTCACAGCAACCTCAAACTCTTGGGCTTAAGCAATTCTCTTGCTTCAGCCTCCCTAGTAGCTGGGATTATAGGCACCGGCCACAATGCCCAACTATTTTTCTGCTGCTGTTGTCATTATTGTTTAGCAGGTCCAAGCTGGGTTCAAACCTGTCAGACTTGGTGTATGTGGTCGGTGCCGACCACTGTAACCTCTGTGGTACGGATACCGAGTCAACTTTTAAATTTACTTTTTATGTTAGAAATATGCACATATTGCCTGTACACTGCTAGAGAACAAAATGCTTGATCCTTAATCTTTATCCATCAAAGATGATATTGTATATCGATACCATCTATACATGTTTGGTCAATTAAATGATTAATCAATTGAATGGATCAATCAATCTAAGAACTAATAGCTTTTAAATGTCTACACCATGTTAGAGCAAATCACAATGAAATCGTCTAATTGTTTAAAAGAAAACCTGTTTATGTTCAAAGCTAATGCTGGGAAAATGAAAATATTAATGGTAAAAGTATAAACATCATATGTCTCTCCTTTCCTTCTCTCTTCACTCATTAATTCACTTTTTGAGAAACAGGATATCATCACACTTTCATCTTCACATCTGGAAATGAGCTTTAGGTATTCGCGCAACTTGTACATTGTAATTAAACTTCACTTGAAGCGTGCCCAAACCTCTGTAAGAGCTGAGCTAGACCGCTATCGGCGTCCACACGGACCTCTGTAAAAGCTGCACCAAGACAGCAATCGGTGCCCACCCAAACCTCCATAAGAGCTGCACAGCTACTGTGATTGGTGCCAGCCCGGGCCTCCATAAGAGCTGCGCCCCCAGACCTCTGTAAAAGCTGCACCAAGACCGCAATCAGCATGGGCCTGGACATCCCTAAGAGCTGCACGGGGCGATTGGTGCCTGCCCTGACCTCCATAAAAGCTGTACCAAGACCATGATCGGAGCCCTCCCAGACCTCTGTAAGAGCTGCACTGTGACCAGCTACCGATGACCTGCCAGGCCTCCCACACACCATGACCAGGAACTGCAGAAGCCGCTCAACCCTGCTCCTCCCTCCTGTACCCTCCCTGCTTCCACAACCACTGCTAGTCTGGCCGGGGACTCTGGTAGGTACGTGCCTTCCAGAGCCCTCCCTGCCTCTGCCTAGAGACTGTCCCCAGGCCAGAGACTGCTGGAGCCTTGGGCTCTCTGTGCCAAAGTCACTAGGTGATGGGCACTCCAAGAACCATGTACACCCCCTCACCCCACAACCCCCCACCCCCATTGCTGAATTCAGGTGTATCACACTCCAGAGCTGCTCCCACAACCAGAAGTCCCTGGCTGGGGCAGCCCCAGAGGAACTACACAGGGTCACTCTCTACAAAGATCTAGCAACACTAGGTGATCCCACAGGGGTCCAATCTTAGAGAGACACCTCTCCAACTCTGAGGATGGCCAGAGGCAATGGTGAAAAACAATCATGAGGCAAAATCAACAGGAAAACTCTGGCAATATGAATAATCAGAGTAGATCAACTCCCTCAAGGAACAATGGGGCAGACACAGCACAAGATCCCATGCACAAACAAATAGCTGAGATGTAAGAAATCAAATTCAGAATCTGGATAGCAAATAAGATCGAATTAGAATTCTAAGCAGTAACCCAAAAGATTTCTCAAGAATTCAATGAATTCAAAGAACAAATGACCAAAGATTTTGACACATTGAGACAAGAAGTTGCAGCCCTCAAAGATCTGAGAAACACAGTAGAATCCCTCAGTAACAGAATGGAACAAAAAGAAGAAAGGATTTCTGACATTGAAGACAAAGCTTTTGAATGCTCACAAACTCTCAAAGAGGAAGAGAAATGGAGGGCAAAAACAGATCACTCTCAGAGAGCTCTGGGATAATTCAAAGAAAACCAATATTCATCTTATAGGGATTCCCAAAAGTGATGAAGTGGCTTCACAAGGCACAGAGTCTCTTCTCCATGAGATTATGAAGGAGAACTTTCCAGACATGCCAAGAGATTCTGAAATTCAGATAGCAGACAGTTTCAGAACTCCAGCACAACTCAACCCAAATAAGA